>JAJHUR010083664.1:0-11009 GCA_027495735.1 Lutjanus campechanus | reverse complement strand
TGAAAGAGACATGTGTGTGTGTGTGTGTGTGTGTGTGTGTGTGTGTGTGTGTGTGTGTGTGTGTGTGTGTGTGTGTGTGAGTGAGTGAGTGAGTTACCAACATGCAAAACAGCAACAGCAACAACAAACAGTACCACTTCAGTACCCAGACCCTCAGGGGCCCACAAGACAAATTCACTG
This sequence comes from Lutjanus campechanus, assembly GCA_027495735.1. NCBI lineage: Eukaryota > Metazoa > Chordata > Actinopteri > Lutjaniformes > Lutjanidae > Lutjanus > Lutjanus campechanus. The sequence goes on along the minus strand of JAJHUR010083664.1, from coordinate 10,829 downwards.
GCAATTACTTTGTGGTGACTGAACTGAATGCAGATTTGTTTGTTTTTACTGTATGCACCACAAAAGACCACAAAATCACAATATAAATTAAAATGATTGGTTATGTTGATGTAACACCTGCACAAGTACCTAATCTTGTGGCCCCGTTGCATTGTACAAAATAAATCTGTACTCAGTCATGTTACCACAAACTAATTGCTGAGAAATTGGTTCACACCTCATTTTCAAACCCTAATGGGTTTATCTGTCCCTGTCGGTAATATCTTCATACTGCATGCATTTGTAATACAGGTGTACTGTATTTCTTCTCTAACTGGAATAAATAACCCTGATCCAGGTTCTGATCCAGATTTTTTGCAGTAAAAAAAACAAAAAAACATCAGTAGATGTAGATGCCTTCAGGATGTAAAGAATTCAGCTAATCCTTCACCAACTTATCAGCTTCACGGATGGTTTTACACCACGTTCCCTGATTTTGAATTATCCACTTGCTCTTTGACAAACTTGACTGTGTAAATACATGAACAGCTCTCTAAGATCTGATCCCGAAAAGGTCCAGAGTATAAAAATTATGGAAAAAATAAAGAAAAAAAAGGAGGACAGTTATTGCATCACTGGGACATTGCGGTAAGGAGATGACAGAGACTAACAAACATTCAACTTACTGAACTTTCATGACTTTTTTTTTTCTTGTCTCTGATCCTCAGCCAATAACTTGGGCTTTGATCTGTTTAATAAATCTAACAATGATTAATGAAATGTCTCGCTATATGCAGGGAGATTAAGTTAATTATCTTCACCGTGACCCTGAGTGGAATATTAATCAGGAACCTGAAAAAGTTGCTCCTCTTATGAGGTTCAGTCAGCGCCTGGTTGAGTCACAGAAAAAGTGGGTGAGCAATGTTTTTCTCCTGGGGGTTGAATCATGCACGGACAGCAAAAACACAGAGCTCCAATGAGCGGGGAGCTGAAGATGGGGTTAGGGGAGCAATGACACATCATGTATCATCTTACACGTCCCAACACTGCTCTGACTAAAGCTCTCGACGGCAGAATGATTGAGTAACAACTTACCATAAAACCACTCCCAACCAATTTCACATCTAAATATGTTGTGTGTGTGTGTAAGTGTGTGTGTGTGTGTGTGTGTGTGTGTGTCTGTGTGTGTGTGTGTGTGTGCAGGCTTCACATTTGTCCCTCAGCACACATTGACTCAACATACTATATTACTATATCCCCTGTAGATCTCTTTAAACAAGATAGATATGATGGCTAGGGCATCATGTTCACTGCATTTATCATTGTTATATTCAGATGAAATCATCCTCACGTTTTCCCAGAAGCATGGGAAGAGCAGCGGAGCATTTCACACAACCGCTGCATTTTCCATTATACAGTACTGTACATGAAGTCAGAGCTTGTTCGCTTTGGTACACAGTGCAGAGCAGCTTTTCTTATGACCAGGTTCACACTTTTGTTGTTGTTTCTCTGCTCTGATGGCAGCGCTGGGAAGTAATGAACACTTTGTTTTACTTTCACCTATATTTCAATGCAAATATCTGTACTTTCTACTCCTTACATTTTAAAAACAGGCTCATTACTTTAGTTTTAATGCATTTTACGTAGGTGAATTATTGATTATTTTATTTTGTGTCATTGTGCACCGTTTTTTTAACACCAAGACTGATTTCAACCCTAACCCTAACACTTAGAAATGTATCCGTCAGTGCAAATCATGGATGACAGACGTATCTAGAAGAATGCGCTCAATAGAGTGTAGATCTCTGCCAGGCAACTAAAAATTAATATTTCATTGTAACCCCTTAGTAATCGTCAACATTTTGATTAATTTTGTAGTGCATAAATTAAATTATGGCCAAAAACGACTTTTGTGAGGTCACAGTGACCTTGACCTTTGACCGACAAAATAATCAGTTCATCCTTGAGTCCAAGTCGACATTTTAGCCAAATTTAAGGAAATTCCCTCCAAGCGTTCCTGAGATATTATGTTCATGAGAGTAGGATGGATGTGACGTCACAGTGGCTTTTGTGTTGCTGAGATATTGCATTCACAAGAATGGGACGACCCCAAAACATGGAGGCACAAAGAAACGTTTTTCAGGGTTTTTCAAAAAAAATTGTGAATCCTTCAGCATACAGTCATGAATGTGCACAAAAAAGTAGACTGATAGCTCCAGCAGTAGTCAAGATGAGCTGCGGAAAAGCTTCAGGATAACAAGATGGAAAATGATGTAAAAGATGTAACGAGATGAATCAAACAAGAGAGGGAGGCTCAACCACAGAGAAAGGGTGAGATTCAGTTCACTTTGCACAGAAACAGCCGTCCTTCAGAGAGTCACTTTTTACTTTGTATTTTAAGTACATTTCAGAGCCTGTACTTTTTCACTTTTATTTGAGTAAAGAAGTTGAATCAGTACTTCTACTTTTACCAGTCTATTTGTACTTCTACTTAAGTAAAGAATGTTTACTTTTGCCACCTGTGTCTGATGCATATAAAAAACAGAACAATTAAGCCCCATTTATCCATCATATTTTATTCAACAATATAATTTTTGCTCTTCAGAGTACAATCAATATAAGATACATATGAAAAAATATACTTTAAATAGAAGAGAAAGACATTAAGGCATTTCAATGAAGGAAGGTAAAAGTCTTGACAGCATGAATGATAAGATTAGTGTTACATTTTTTTGTGTTTATACCTCTGAGGCACTTTTCACTGCTGAAACCACATAAAAGACTTATAGGCAACTTTCTACACTTATGAGTGGTGACAACTTGCTGGTTTTCGATGTGGTTTTCAGTGCTGTGTGTCAACAGTGTTTCAGCAATAAGCCAGAGCAGACACGTGGAGTCATGAAAGGCAAAGCAGGTAGTGAAAGATCTCTCATTCTGCCAAAAAAAAGTGTGGTGGCATTGTATTAACACTTTAATAATCCCCTGTGTCACACACGAACCAGCTTACAGGGCAAAGCACTGTAATTATGTTTATCACGCAAGCCAGCCTGGTGCCAGTGTGACTTCTTGACTGGGACCGACATTAGAAAGCCCAGCTGTTCCTCTGGAGAACCACCGTGGCACCAACAAGCGCTCGATTGGCCAAGGTGCGTTTTACGAAAGCCGTCATTTCCTGCGCGTGTTCTCGAGTTCAAACATCTCTTCTTGTAATTGCCTCGGTGACCGAGGGGCTGTGGGGATGGCATCACAGAAACGCATAAACAGCTCGACCACATCCACCAAAAGAACCCAGGGCAGAGAACAAGCTCCTTCTCAATCTTTCCCTTTCTCTCCCTCTGTGTTTCACACTTTCACTTGCTTGCATGCATAAACAAAGCCAGGCACACACACTCACACACACACACACACACACTCGCACAAACATCCACACACCGCGGTATGTACATGACTTAACTCCTGTGAGCAAAGTCTACGAGCATCAAGCCTGTTGTCATGCAAAGTTTAGTACTCTCTCAACTCACAGGCAAATTCCCTCCCTTTACACTTCTGAACTGTTCTGGACTTCTCTGGAAATTATTACTCATGAGTAAAACTATACAGAAACTTGCACAAACAGTGTGGCGCAGCAGCAGCACTACTAAACCCTACAACATTCATCAAGAAGCTGTGATTTACAAGGTCTTTTGTATCAAAAGCTGCTCATATTGGATATTTATCATGTACATTTATATAGAAAATATGATTTTTCTCTCTTTCCTACAACAGAGTGCTTCACTGATGCACACACAGGTTATTGTAAGCAGGTCTGGTCTGAACAAAATGATAAGTGTGGGTACAGCTGCATCAAAAATTCATCACAGTTAGGATGTGTGTCCACTAGGCTTCTTTTCCTGAGTGCCACTGCTCCATTCCCAATTGTTTTTTAATATGGAAGTAGATAACAACCTCTACCGGTGAAAATGCTGCAACCAGCATCTTTTCTGCATCCACTTAAGGCACTTAAATTCAAAAATGTTTTATTGTGAAGTGCTGTTGTTGCCTGGATCCTCAGGATACTAAACCCCCTCAAAGCTTCCCTGCACCTGGAGAGAAAAAGATGCCCAGTGGTCACATCACAGCGTGGGTTGGTGTGTCATGAGCAAGGCTATTGGAAGTTCTGTGCTGCTGTATGAGTCTGCCACAGCCTATGTTATATGTTGTATGCATGTATTGTATGAAAATGTACAGTATGTTATGCTGATACAGGCATCTGCTGTGTTACACTGCTATGTTTGCTGAACCAGACTTATGTGGGCTGCCGGGAGTCGCGGCGCTCAGAAGGCGTAGGGCCCAACTATGATGGTGAGCCGCAGCAGTGAGCTGGAGCGGTAGTTCATGGTCAGATGGTGAGTGACCATTTCCAGGTCCACGACGTACTCCCTGGGGCCTGACAGAGGCTTGGTTAGCACCAGCATGGCGCTCACATTGCTGGAACGCTGCAAGAAAATATGATCAGTCAATATGAGTATAGATTTATCACATCTTTTTTGATACAATATACTGTTGGTAGTTGTTTTTAGCCATGCAGGTGGAATGGATGGCAATAGCAGCCTGTTGGACAGCCAGTCCATCACTTTGGTCCAGACTAGAATATATCTGTATCTATCAAATGGATTTTGTACAGCAGTTTGACTTTCTTGGCTTTTAGTGAAACATCTCAACATTATAGTTGGTATAGTCATTAATGTTCCCTTATGATGGACTGTAATAACTTAGACAATCCCCTGACATTTCATCTAGAGCCACCATAAGCCACCATAGAGCCATCAGCTGTACTTTGTGTTTACTAAATAGCAAATGTAACCAGTGTTGTACATGAACATGCTAAAAGAGTGTGCTCGTGGTGAACTGAACTAAGCTCTTTGCAGCTAACGAATGTGAATAGAACTTAACAATTTCCCATAATTTGGATCGAAAAGGTGACATGGCCTACTACAACTGGAGGTGCAATATTTGTTAGAGGTGAAATGTGGGTCAAAATACCATTTAAATTTAAATACTGTTGTGCTGCAGAGATGTCCTGGCCCGTGCATCATATTCTACTGACTTAAGAATATGTCTTTGCTCAGTAAAAAATCAACTAAAATCAACCCGTAGTCATTTATCGTTTTCAACGAAATTGAGAATAATGATGTAAAAATGATCATTCCCTCTAGTATTGCAAATCATAGTGCAACTGCAGTATTAGTCAAAATAATTGCAATTCGATATTTTTTCAAACTCATGAATCTTCAGACTCACAGTAACTACAGGAAAAAGCCTATTACATGATACACCCTTGAGATGGTTAGGATTAGGTATGAAAAGGCTGACTGTCAGCCAAACTGGCAATGCATTTGAAAGGACACATCGAATTGAGGCCTCCGATCGGTCTTGGGAGATATCTGTGAGTGAATGATGACCGCAAGAACTTATTAACAAATAGAGACCACGAGCCAACAGCCACAAAGTTCCTCCACCCAAATCAAACTCATAGTATTTTGAAAGGACAGGTAACTTTTGTTTCCTAACAACAAGTAGGAGGACTTGCACTAGTCTACATTGTAGGAGAAAACAGAAGAATGTTCATTTTTTTTGTGTGAACTGAACTTTGAGCTAGCTCTTGTTAAGTGTGAGCTTGCACAGCACTGATGCTAAAAGCTAAACTAAGGAGGTGAACATGGTAAACACGATAGCCTACCTGCTTAACATTAGCATGTTAGCATTGGCAATTTAGATGAAAGCAGCGCCTATGTGCAGTTATCTTGTTTACGCACCAGAAGAGACGGAGCTAGCAGCTGCAGTGACTACAATGGCTGCAGTGAACACTGAATTATACAGATATAAATCATGCATGTAATTTTATCAGTAAGTACTACTATACTGTGGTTGGATTGAAACCTCCATTATATTTATTTGGTGAAGTATGTAAAGATTTGGTACAACAAATGAAATATAAACCAATATATTGGTGCATTTTCAGCCGGTAGGAGGAGAGAGGGTAGGTCCATCATCGTCAGAGTTTATGGCTCATTTTTAACTGACCAAGAAACCAAGGGCAAGTATGTTGAATGTTGAATGAAGTGAAATTGAACAAAAATTAATAATAAACAAGCCAGTAGTTGTTTTGGCTGGTGGCAGTAAAGCTCCACCTGGCTTCAGTTTGCACATGAAGAAGAGAAATCTGAGATTGGCATCAGCCATCCCCGATTTGAGACAGCACTACTCTGTTGAAACGCCTTCACTACGCAAGTGAGTACATAGTGTGCAAAGTGTACTACATGACAGTGTTCGAATGGAAGTATCCGAACTGCGAGTTTTGTTAGCTTTGAGTGCAAAATAATATCTTGGAAATGGCACATTTACAGTATAACTATGAACACTGTGCTACAGGGGCCACATAGTGATTAAATATCAGGTTGGGTAATTGTATGAGGTGGAGTCGGCGGGATAATAATAGCGTAAACATGTGAGTAATTTAACGGATTTAGCCTGAAACTGCAGATTTTGACAGCATCACAACACTGTAACAGTTTAGCATTTTAACCCATTATCACCTGTTACACCCTCCTCAGCTTTTTATGCAACACAAAACAATCAACTTACTCGCAGGAAAAACTCTCCTCCCTCATTCCCAGATTTGATCCTGAAGGTGTTGTGTGTGTTGGCATAGATGTTGGTGGCCTGAATCTGGAAGATGTCTGCTGGCACTGTCCGGTCCGCTTGGATGCTCATGTATTTGTAGACAATTGAGGGTGGGAGACCCTGGCACTCAGCCTGTGAGCGGCAGATACAGCGACTGCAAACAGACAACGATTGAGACAATCTCTGTGAAACTGGCTGCACCCATGAGAGTGAAACAAAAGAACTGGATGATGTTTACTGACTTTTCAGAGGTTTTGGTGTAAGGCGCCTCGCAGGGGTTTCTGGGATAGCAGCGGAAGCCTCCGTAATAGTTCCAACACATTTCATCATCTTGGCAGTTATGGGTCCCCGTCTCACACTCATTTATGTCTGGTGATTGGCAGAATGACAGAGAGAAAAAAAAAGTATTGAATAGTCAAAAATAGCTGGATGACAATATTAGTATCCTCTACTTCCAAAACACACAGGACCTCTACACGCTTCATGAAACAGAGCTGTGAAAACACAGTCAAAGTTCAGGACGTGGACAGTTTGGGAATGATGTTTTAGCTGCGTTTCCAACAGCTGTGGAGATGCAGGGAAACACAAGAGGGAAGCCTGCGGATCTGTAGTCGAGGGAAGCCCCCGAATGCAAACCCACACAGGCCTAACTGCAGCTCTTTCCTTGCAGCACTGTGAAAATAACCCCATCAAACGTGCCCCAAACCACAGGGCTATTTCTGGCACAGCAACCTGGATTCATCACCTAAAGGTCCCTCTGACACAACCGGCCGGATTCATGGCTCCCCCTATAAAGCCTGCACCTGACCGAGGGGGAGAGGAAAAAATAACAGCTCACCCTTTGAGCCAGCGCCGGAGCTTCAAATAAATCCACTTCAAGAAACCAACATCATGCATATAAATTCACAGAGGTGGCTCTTGCAGGGCAACATGAAGTTGCTGTGTGTTTGTGTTGCCTAACCTCTGCATTCTTTCCATGACAGTACTGGTGGAGAGTGGCTCTCACTCCCTGCTTGAGAGGTAGAATAGTGGATGATAGCAGGAACAGTTATCTTCAAAGAGTTGACGAACAAGAGAAAGGGAGGAAGACAAGAGGACTTACTTGGGAACTTTTGTTGTGTGTGAAAACAGAGAGGAGGGTAGGACAGATAAATAAACAAACTAAGAAGGGATAAATAAAAGACTGATGGAAGGAAAAGGGAGAGGAAAGAGGAGGATTGCAGTACCTTGACACAACCTGTTTCCTTGGAGCTGATATCCCTCTGGACATTCACAGGAATAACTTCCTGGGCTGTTGATACACTGGTACTGACACATGTAGCTGGAGAAGCTGCATTCATCAATGTCTGTACAAAAAATATGCACACAAACACAAACAAGCATAGATTATGAGTGTAAAGCAGTACATGTTGACAGATAAGCTCACAGTCTTGGAGGGTATTGAAAGTATCTCAAATCGGGTCTCAACATGGATGTTCCCATGATCAAAACTTTCTTTGGGCTAATACTCCACACTGAGGAGAGGCTTTTTAGCTTTGGAAGTCTCATCAGTGGAACCAACTGTGCGACAATTGTTTTGAAAAACGTCTCCAGCGTTATAAAAGAGTAACCTACAGAGAACATTGCATGAGTGAGTCTACATGATTGGAAAAGCCTGTGCAGTTTGAGAATTTGTATGTAGGCATGTGTTTTGAGAAGCAAACTGGTTGATTAGCTGCATGTTAGAACAAAATGTACTGCACGAGCCTGTGTTTTATTGTTTTCATAGAGGCAGCTGTGTCTTCCCAGTTCACTCTCAATATAACCAAGGAATCACAAAGAGGTTGTTTCAACTTATTTCTTTCAGTAGGTGACGCTGTAACGTAACAAGTTACTTTGTAATGGCAGAATATCTTGTAATGTAACAAGTTACTTTGTAAAAGTAATGTTCCCCAACACTGATTGTGATATCTTTAGAGAATCTGACAAAAAAAAAAAAACAGTCAAAATACAGGTACAAGAGGAGAGAGGGTTTGTAACCATAACTTAACAACTGTGCAAAAGTGCAATCACACATAATAGATAGTAAAAAGGCAACCAGATACTGAAAATAGAGCATTCAGTGTGTTTAGGATTATTACACGATACTATCATATGTGTATCATTATCATAATACCAATATTTCATTATCCTGACACCCCTAATGTATGTACAGTATGTATGTGTGTGTGTTCCTGTGTGTGTGTGTGTGTGTGTGTGTGTATGTGTGTCCACCTTGGCAGGACACCGCGTCTTGTGCCAGCTCATAGCCCTGGTCACACTGGCAGAGGAAGGAGCCAATCAGGTTGTAGCAGTGGTGCTGACAGGGACTCTGCACGTCACATTCATTCACATCTGGAACAAAAGCAAAAGATGTTTTCTCGTTTATTAAAATTTGGAACTTTTTCACAGCCACCATTGTGACATTAAATAGCAGTGTAAACACAGGTGTTACCAATGATACTAATTAAGGTCCCAGTACACTCAGGTCAAACACAGTCAGGATGCTGTTATTGTGCATGTTGGCTCGCTGAAAAGGTTCTGCTACACTAAATGGAACGGGACCTTAATTAGTATCATTGGTAACACCTGTGTTTACCCGACTATTTCATACCGTCTCATTTATTTTCCAAAGGAAAACTGGACTTTGGCTTCCCCAATACAGGTCAAAAGGAAACAGAGACACACACGCACAGTCACACAAATACAGCATGCACACATTCAGCACAAACACACGAACATGTTTCAGCACAGCTGGGAGGCAGTCATGGGTTTTGATGGATTTCTAAATATGTTTCAGAGATAAAACAGCTCTCTATCACAGCAACAACATCTTCAATAACTTCCTTTGACTTTAGCAGGAGATTTGCTGTGTGGTTCAGGTTACACAGTGAATCTCATGATAGCTCCGAGCTTCCAGGCATTAAAAAAAACCCCAACAGCTTGTGCACCGTGTGTTTTGTCAAAGCCAACCCTGACCTTAAAATATCTGTATCCTGAGAACACTGAGGGATGAGAGAAAAACGGTGTTAGCACTAAACTCTGGGAAGCTGACATCCTCTGTTTTGTATTACACTGCAGCTCTTTAAAGAGACTTTTCACCCCAGAATAAAAAATATATATGTATATTTTTCCTCTTACTTTTATCCATCTAGATTGTTTTGGTGTGAGTTGCAGAGTTTTGGAGACATTAGCAGTAGAGATGTCTGCACTCTCTCCAATATAATGGAACAAGATGGCATTCAGCTTGTGGCTGAGCACCACAAGCTGAGCTGTAACCTCTTGTTTATCAGACATCTCTACAGCCAATATCTCTAAAACTCGGCAACTCACGGCAAAACAGTCTAGATAGATAAACAGCACTACAGGCCAGAGGAAAAAGTCATATTTTTGTTTAAATAACTCAGTTTTATTCATGCATTTTTATTAATTGCTCTTGTTTGCTTTTATTATGTTATTATGTTTGTGTATGCACAGTACAGTAAAATACTATAAACACAGTCTTTGGAAAGAGCTAAAGGTAATTATGATGATTATTATACACTCTTGTAATTTTCATTGAGCATGCAAGTAACAACATGTGCCCAAATCTATTAAAAGTCAGTCTGGCGACTGAGCAGATTAGATGGAATCCACACTGACACAAAATGTCTGACATGCTACGTCGGAATAACAAATCACTGAAGCAAAATGTTTCTATAATTTGATGCTGTACACACAAACACAGACTAACACACGAGTACACATGCTTTTCAGTGACTTACCCACACAGCTGTGGTTGTTGCTGGCCAGCTTATGACCTGTGTTGCACTCACAGTAGTACGAGCCCTGAGTGTTCACACATCTGTGCATGCAGTAGTGGGTGAGGGCACACTCGTCTCTGTCTGAAATGAAACACACACACACACACACACACACACGTACAGGAGAAGATGATATAGGCGGTAATGTAGATCACAAAAACCAATTCTTTGAACAAACCCTGGTGAAAAATAAAAAAGTATATTAAATTTTAGCATACTTGAGTGTACTTGCAGTCAGGCTAATTGTTAGTATACTTCAAGTGTGTTAATGATTAGTTAACTTGAAGTTTACTATTTTGGGACAACTGATTTTGTACTAAGTATATTTAGTTGTAACTAAATTGTATAATAGCACAATTTAAGTGT
>JAJHUR010083659.1:0-19215 GCA_027495735.1 Lutjanus campechanus | reverse complement strand
GGAAAAGAGACAGCACACACACACACACACACACACACAGTCCACCCATTATTAAACAGTCTGTCATGGGGGTTGAGTGTGTCGCTTCTCTCACCCGTTCGCTCACTGCCCCTAGAACAATTTCAATTTTAATAGCTTTTACTATGTATCTGAAGCACTGGAGACATAGAACGAAAGGGCAACACACACACACACACACACACACACACACACACACACACACACACACACACACACACCAAGCGAGGGAAAGAACTAGTCCCCCTTGTTGAAAATAGAGCCATCAAAAATGAAGGCCAGCCCAGCACAGCCGACAGACAGACAGACAGATCCCGGGAGCATCTTGTAATTATCCCTGTGGACGAGTTGCCTCTAGCTGGGCTCAGCTACCCACCCCAACCCCCGTTTCTATCATCCCTCCATCCTGCCGCTAACCCCTCCGCTGCTAATTTCATCCCAGGGATTAGCCCCCGCTTGCTTGTCTATCTTGTAATATTTCTGGGGGGTGAAATGGTGAAATATCGCCTTCTTCTACTTATAATAGGACTTAGTGAGCTGGGCCGGGGCATGCTTGTGCCTCCCTACTCCTTTTCAGAGATGGAGAAAGAGGGTAAAAAAAAAAGGAGATGAGGGGAGAGAAAAAGAACACCCCAGGAAGTGCCGCTGCTGCGATGCAAGCTCTACCGGGAAGTGACCGCAGAGAAGGTGTGAAGGTGAAAGTGAAAGCGGTGCGTGGCGGCACAGCGCTCTGGTAGTACCTGCAGGGCAATGCAAGCTGTTTTCTTTATGCATAAAAGAGAAGGAGGGAGGGCGGGAGGAGACTCTGAGACAGAAGTGCCACACGCCGCATATCCACATCCCAGTCTTTTGTCTAACTATCTGTCTGATGTTTAATAATGCGTACCTGTCTGTCTCTCTGACTGACTTTTGTCATAACCTGTCTGAATGACGCTTCAATCCCCAATACTCCTGTCATTTAACATGGTTGTCTGGTTAAAATTTGTTAGTGATGCAAATGCATCATATCCAGAGCAGTTTGATGTTTCTTTGGGGACTGCGACAAAGTAAAGTCAAAATACAGAATTAGTGAATCATTGCAAGATAAAACACCAGTCAGGGAAGCCTGTTATTGAGGTGTTTTGTCCTTCTGTTTTTGTCCTCCGTGGTCTGCTTTTTAACTTTTTGCTTCACTTCACTGTGTCAATTTGAAAATTTTGAGCAAGAATCCAAGTGACTGAATCCAAGTTTATTGATGTAAACCAAAATTAAATAGAGTTTTATCTGTATGAGGATTCTTGCTTACCCAAATTAAAATAAATCAGTACACAAATGATGAATCTGCTGTTGGGACCTACTAAGCATCAAAGAGGGGGAACATTATATTGTTTGCTATTTAGCCAAACAGTTAACAAAATGTTACATTGTTTGCTAGAGTTAGCCTAGTTAGCCTGCTCATAATGGCTCTTCACAGAACCTCTAATTTATCCTTTTATCAGAAAACAAACTTGCCGGCCAAATTAATGGAGCGATATGGCCAAATAATAGAAGAGAAAAAACGGACAGCAGAAAGGTATGGAAAAAAGGGACTGGCTGGCAACAACTGGCTGATTGTTTTAACAGATCAGCTGGTGTGAAGGGAAGAAGAGACGTGTCATAAAACTCAATTGGACTGAGTCCATCCCTTAACTTTCTTCAAGGAACTTCATTATTTTGCTCAATCCATCTCAAAAAGGTAATTAAACCTCCTCAAGTTTAAAGTTAATACTGGATCACAATTTTCTGTAAATTGGAGTTTTGGTGCAACAGAGATAAATTCAGTCAAGGTTTAGATTGAACTAAACTACACCGAGGTTTAAAGAGAGGATTAACTTTAATCTTTCTTATTTTTAAGCTAAGTTCAAAAGTTTGGTGAAATATAATCATTTAGTTGATTTAATCCATGATTATTGGTGCAGTCCAGCCTAAGTAATCCAATCCAAATGCATAAATAACCTTTTAAATTATATAATGGGATTATGTGTGAATTTCTGTGTATAGTTTTTCGCTGGTCCATCTTTGTGTGTACAGTCATGTGTCCACATCTGTGTGTCTTTAAATCCATGTGGGTGTCTCTCTATCTTTGTATGTGTGTGTGTGTCCGTACGTTTACAATATCTTTCTACCCACGTGTGTGTCTGTCCATCTGTGTGTGCCTGCATGCATGTTTGTCTGTTCATACACTAAATGACCTATAGCCCTCTGTCTCTCACACACTCCTCTCCATCACTCCAGCCTCTCATTACAGCTGCAGAACCCCAGCCTGTCACGTAATTAAAGGCAAAGTTATAAATGACCAGCAGGCCAAAAGCCATATTTCACAGGTGGCCGCATATTTATTTATAATTTTTCACCTTTAAATGTGTTTCTTATGCAAATGAGAGCCAGGACACTTTTCAATTAACTTTGGGGGCCAGTCCCTCTAAGTACCGCAGAAGCTTGTTATTGAAAATAGAGTATTTTGGTTATCAGCCATAAATTATTCCTGTGTCAAAGAAATTGAAAGATGTAATGTATGGGCCTGAGTTTGGTCCTTCCAGGGATGGCTGGTGTATTTTCCCTCCCTTAAGGAGTTGGCGATTGCTTTTCTGGAAATATCACTTTTTTCATTCCCTAACAGGTACATATATGATTCAACCCCTCCCTTTTTTCTTTTTTTTTTTCTTTTCTACCAGACTATCGCTCTCTCTTTCTCCTCTCACATGCACACACAGTCACACTTGCACTTACACTGCAGGGCAGTTTAACGGTATATTATGTGAGCAATTGGCAGGCAGGTAGGTAGGTATGGTTCTTTTATGGTGACAGACTGAGAGTGTCCCCTCTGCCTCATTTTCTCCTTAATTGACCTGCTGAGGGGAAGCAGTGGAGCGACCCCGCTATACTATCACCTCAGGGAGAGTGAGACGGAGAGAGGAGGAGATTAGCCAACTCTCTGCTAACAATGAGTGAGGAAGACCTAAAGTTAAATGCAAACTATGCTGGATTTTCCCCCCAAAAAACAATGTAGAGACTCATATAAAAATAATCCCTGTCAATCATCAACCATGACCCACCAGGAGTGTGTGGCGGCCCCTGTGTCTGCAGAGACACCACCTTACACCCATACCTTATTCAGTTCTCATTATTTTGTTGGGCTGCCCCCTAAAAGTCGAAAATTCAAATCATCAGTAGGAGACCCCTAAGTCAACTGAGATTCAACCAGTCGAGCACTCGCTTTTTTCTTTTGTCAGTCAGTGTGCATTACAATAACAGGTTAAAACAGATAGAAGCTTACAAAAAAAGCACAATGAGAACATTCCAATGAGGAATAATAAATAAAGGCAATCATAAATATATTTTTATATTAACTGTTGCATTAAAAAAAAAATCCTTGTGATAACATGCGCTGGAGGTTAACTGAAGAGAGAGGGTGAAATGAGTGATTGGTAAACAAGCTTTTTTTTTTTTCTTAGCTGTGACATTGTACACAGAGCAGTGCAACAGCATGGAGGGCCATAAACTTTACAAACTGAGTCTCTCAATCACCACAAACCACAAAATTAACTGTGATATAAGAGGAGATGAGCGATAGATAGCAGGTAACGCAGCTACCTCACCAGAGTGCACTGTCGAGCGCACAGGGCAGTTGAGACATGCTTTTTGCTTATTTTGCAGTATCTGAAACATTATGGAAAGGATCGCTACAGTTAGAGACATTTTTTTAAGTGAAAGATATCTTTGGCTAAACCAGAAACCTTAGCTAAACAGCTGTTTTATTGCTCTCACCAAACTAATAAGATGCCCTTTGCAAAACAGTAATTTTACATCATCGTCGTCAGCTTCATTCAAACTTAACAGAAACAAAATAAAACTCACCAAAAAATGTCTTGGTTTGTCTTTCCACTGTCCCAACAATCATCAACTCTGGTTTGGTTGAGATAAATCCTTAATTTGTGGCATGAAGGAGCAGAGAGCGTGCAGGGCAGGTGACAGCTGGGGGAGAAGTTCTGCAGGTCCGTTGATTTTATACCTGTATGATGGGAGGATGCACACTTTTGATTTCTCTGAATGTGTGAAAATCTAATGTTTTCACACCATGAATGATGAAGAAAGGCATTAAAACTCAAGTCTTACTGCTAAAACATACTAATATAGGCTGGCATAGGAATTTAATGTGGCGCAGAATGAAAGAAAAGCGAACAAATCATTAAATATTCATACTGTACAGCCAAATCTGATTCCTCTGAAAAAAAATCTTAGTTGAGGACAGCCCAATTATTTTGCCATGACTGGGATGCTTTACCAACCCCAAACATCAGTATTTGACATCCAGAGAATATGACTCAACAATCAACTCTCTTTCTGGTGTGTTTACAAACAACAACTGTCATATCCTACTTATTCTACCTCTAAGCTGTAGAGCTATCAAAAGAGAGAAACAGTGAGAGGAGCTTAAAGATAAAGAGCAGCTGTAAACCAGGAAAAGAACATGTGTTCCTCCTGGTCTCCTGTCCCATCAGCAGCCCCTCACAGTGGGAGATGTGTAGGATATGCTTTGAGATACGAGTGTGTGCATTCACAAGTGTGTTACATTTGTTACGATGTGTGTGTGTACCGTGCATTAAGGTGTGTGTGTGTGCAGCTGTGCCCTCTCCCTGGTGCGTAAAAAACGTCCATTAATTGAATTCCCCCTAATTTCCCGTCAGCCTCGCCTTGCAGAGCGAGACGCCTGCCTGCCAGCCGCGCAACGCCACACTTCAGGTATGGTGGATAATGGAGGATGACATTTCTGTCCCACCATGCCTCGGGGCAGCATGTGATACATGGCTTCCTCTATGAAGGTTAAACTCAGCTAACCTGCCTTTGGCGTTTCATTACCCACTTGTTAAATACTCTTTTGGTAATAAAATGATTAAAAATTTTATTGCTTCTCTCAAATGAGGCCTCTTTTCAAAGGGATTTAATGACTTTGGAGATGGATATGTGTGTGTGTTTGTGTGTGTTTGTGTGTATGTGTGTGAGTGCACTCTGTGTGTGAATGCATGTGTGTATGTGCGTGTCCAGACAGTGCATCTCCAGTTAGGCAGGACCAGTGTGTAAAAACCTAATGAGAGTGATATGCTTTACAGCGAAACCACCATTATTCTCAGCCAAACGACCTGGGCCGTCATTATGTGTAAAGTAGCAATACCTTTTCCCTCTGCCGGGGCACATTCAAATAGACATGTTTTACATACAGCTCAGGCTGTGTCTTGAAGCGAAGTGAAGTATTTATACTAAAATGAATGGGCCTGACTATTTTTACATCACAAGTTAAGCAGCGTGGCTATAGCAACGGGACATAAAATATTATATTCGACCCATTAACAGGAACTACAAGCCTTGCCTTGGCCAATATGGCTCCACAGCGACTGAGCAAATCATCATACCCAGTGTCATTGTGGTTGTAAAATTAGCAGTAAAGGGACTTGAGAAACTGATCTCAAAAACCCAATAAAGCAGTTTCTTAAGACCCGAGTCAGGGAACAGAAACAGGTCATAGGGGCCTGTTTTAAGGCCACCCAAAATTTAAGAAAATAATGTGTGTAATACAAAAAAAGCAGCACTGTGAAAAATAAATAAGTAAATTAATTAATTAATGCATTTCAAGGCAGCTATCTTCTCTATATTTCTGAGTTTTGAATCAAACAAAAAGTTTTGCAGGCCTGTAATCTTTCGTTGAAATAATTTACTTTTCTTCTTAAACCCTTGAGTTTCAAAAATGTTGAGTTAACTCATATAAGTGAAAGTTAATCATAGTTAATGTCATGATTCTCCACATGCATGATTCGATTTGACTTTGGATTCTACAGTAACGATCTGATTCAATTTATCAATTTAAGATAATTTTTTTGCATATGGCTAGATGGCTATGACATTGTTAGACCATCGCATCCAAATTTGTAAAGATAAACAGATCATTGGTCTGATGCCCTAACAACTGTCACTTACATTTTCAAATTGTTCATCAAAAAGATTTGAAAGTCTGTGGGGTGTCAAGTGTGATATAACAACTGGTAAGCTATGCTGTGTCATCTTTGATTCAGTTATTGAAAACTGAAAGCTCATTTCACTCGATACTTGATTTAATATTGAAATTGTGATGCACCTAGTTAATTTTCAGATGCAACCTTTTCATTTTCAGCCACCCAAAAAAAATAACATTTCAGGTTCACAGCTCACTGAGGTAATTTTTTGAAATAGAGATTTTTTTTTAAGTTTCTAAAACTCAAAGATTCAAGTTTATCTAAAGAAGAAAAGCAAATTATCCCAACAACAGATTATAGGTCATCAAAATGTTTTTTAGTTAATTTCAAAAGACTTTAAGACTATCATTGTACATGATGTCAACACAGTATGTCCTTTGTGCCTTGTAACATTATGAATAGCTTTAAGCAGAAAATATATCGTTTTTGTTCAGGGATTTCCCAGATTAGCCCGACTCCCTGTTGAGTCTTTGGTTCCCAATCAGTTTTGTTGGGGCTCATTGTTGTACTACTGCTGCCCTCACAGAACCTCTGCACACACACACACACACACACACACACACACACACACACACACACACACAAGCACACACTTAATAAATGGCTGGGTCCCCCTCCCTCGGGCCAGAGGAGTCGGTGCTGACCGGTTCATCTGATATATCATGGCAGCCCGCTCCGCTCTGCTCCACTGGACCCTGTCCAACACCTGTTCTCCCATCAGGGGATGTTGTGTTGGCGTGGCGTGGCTATGCCACTGTACAGATTGGCACTGCCCAGTTGGGGCAGTGGAAAGGATGAAGTATGAGATTCCCAGTGACAAAATGTAAGCTGTAATTAGGAGGGAGGACCACAGTGGAAAACGGCCATGACTTTTATAAATGTCCTCTGCATTTTATGATTTAGGCACTGCTTTGGAATAGAAATCTTAACTGTCTTAACAACCAATACATTAATTAAATTAATCATGAATTAAATGACATTATTTTTTTTAGCAGATGGATGAACCATTTCAGCTGCTGTTGGATTTGAAAAACACTGTACACTGACTCCACTGACCCCTTCATGCAGATATACTCCCTCCCTGGCAATAAAAATAATTTTTTGTGCTGTGATTACACTCTGTGTATTATTTTCTGTGTGCGTGTTGCCTGCCTGTATTTTCTTATTTTTTCATATTTTGCTATGTTCAGGGCATTCCTGTGCTGTTTGGCAGTGGTGTGTATGTGCTTATGTGCTTGTCTGACCCCTCTTGTTCCTTGCCCTAAGACATTAAACTGCTAGCTAACGTGAGATTTTATCATGGCAGCAACAATGGAACCACATGGCCTTGTTAGCACCTTGTAAGCACCTTGTTTGTCTGAGTTGATATTTTCTCTTACAAAACGAACATATTTCACTAAATTTAAATGTAAACTCAGTTCAAATAATTAAAACCTTGTTACCACAATAATAGTTGCCTAGTCCTCTGCAAACATAGAAACAGACCTTTGCTTTGAATGCAAACAGTCAGTTATCATATAGGTATTGTCCACGAGAAGCAGGTAATTATTGGTTATCATTATTAGCTGAAAAAAACCAAACATTATTTAACTTTTGTCATGTCTAAAATTTTAGGAGACTCTTCAGTATACCACTAGAGGGAGCCTGAGTGCCTCCAGTGGTACTTGTACTATAGTTTGAGAGGCAGTAGAGAAATCAAAGAATGAAGACGTTAATTCATGAGTGTTAACATCAAACACCTTGTTCTAAATGCAGCACAGTAAGGTGAATATAAAACCAGTCTTCAACAATGCATTTCTACCAACACGACATGGAAAATTGACAGCTCTGACGGCTCCTACGCATTCACCTGTCTGTCGGTCAGTTGTGGCTACAGCAACATTTAGCACAGAGGGGTGTTGGGTCTCTCGTCTCTTTTTCCATGAGCTTGACCAGCACCGGTCCGCCCTATACGCACACTACGCAAGTTGCGTAGGGCCCCTCGAGGTACGCAAAGGCTCCGCCTCTCCCTCATGTCAGTGTTTACAACTTTGATGAGAGGAAGAAGGAGAACTGAAGAGAAAATAACATACTGAGAGTGAACGTAGTGAACAGTAATCAGGTAAACTTGTGTTTCCTCCTCTCCGAGTTTGATATCATTAATTCACAGTAACGTTGACGTAAAGTTGATGCTCCTACCTCTGTCTGTCTGTCTGTGTCCTGCTTACAAACACTTCCAGGGCTGCTCTGTGACTTTGTGTCTGACAGAAGTGACAATTAAGTAATTTTAACACGTTTGATGGGCGCCAACCTGCAGCGGCGTTTAAAATCTGTTGCTCAGAGAAGATGTACATGTAACATGTGTAACAGTATGGGGTGTGTGTGTGTGTGTTTTTGCCTGTATGTGTGTGAGTGTTGGTGCGCTAGCTTGCTCCATTTAGTGGTGTGTGTGACAATATATCTGTGTGTGTGACTCGATTTGTAAGTAACCGCGAGGCCTGAGGACCAGGAAATGAAGCAGGTCAGATCGACACAGACCTCCACAAGGTAAGACAATTCAAGCTTTCACATTAATGGCGGACTTTAGCTGAGCGATTTTACGGCTTTTATTTTAATATCTAAACAGTTTGAGCTCCTCTCTCACTCTCTCTCCTGATCTCTGTCATAGGAGTCATAGGAGGCCATAAAAATATAAATCTGTAAGAAATGTGGAAATCTAATTGTTAGTTTGATCTAGTATATATTTAAATAGTTTAAACTAGCCTAATAGTTAATTTCTCCAAAAGCTGGATGATAAACTATACAATTGGCACATGGATTTTAAAGGTCTGATTGTTAAAAATGCTTTAAAACATCTCATGTAAAAGTTTTCCTCAATGTGCTGTTTTAATTTTTTTTCACATTGAATCAAAAGATCAGGAAGATTAACCTCCTTCCTTTGAAGGCCAACTTTGGCACTTTTCATGTGTTTATCCGGTTAATATTGATGCTAAATGTTGTCAGTTGAAGCAATAAATTCCTTAGTGTGTGTTATATTGTTGAGGCAGAAATAATTTGTTCAAAAACCTTTAGTGAGAATGAAAAATGCTTCTTAAACAAATGGTCTCAAATCATCCAGTTCCTGAAAGTAAAAAACAGACTCATCTGGCCCCTGTGGTGTCTGCTGCTCTTTATTTAGATCAGGTCTGCCCAAAGTGGGGCGCTCGGACAAAAGTTGTCCCACCATAATGTTTGATTTGGCCTGCACAATGTTTCTAGCTTTAATCAAAAAATTAAGATATAAATTGACATTTATGCTGTTTTATTATTGTTTGTTTTTTTAAATTTTTTTTATTGAAATTTATTTAATTGGATAAACCCCTTGAGATGTCTCATCTCGTTTTCGAGGGGGTCGAGGGGGGGGACTCCTGTGTCTCTCTCACCTTTCCTGTTTACCTTCACCTGTCTTGTCCAATAGATGCAAAAGCCCCCCAAATAATTTGAAAAACTCTTTAGAGAGGATCCATAATTATTAATTATTTTTCACAATCTGAGCAGATGAGTAGAGCAACTCTTTGCACAGGATGTTAAGGGAACATGGGATCTTAGTATCATTTTGCATCTTAACTGTACAATACATTAGGTGTGTGCTTTTGGCTCATGGCCCAACCTTTATTTTAAGTTTTATCTCTTGAAGGGAAAAAGTTTGTCCACTCCTGATATAGATATTCCAAACAGTCCATGTTCCCTCACAAACAGCAGTGAGCACAAGTTAAACCTTCCATCATTATTCATTTTATCTGATAAATAATGATATTATTAATGTTTGTTTATTAACTGGCCCCTGGACTTTGCAAAAGTGGCCCTCAGGCAAAACGAGTTGAGTGTCCCTGGTTAACAGAATGTTAAGACTGTTTCAAAAAATGAGCCAAAGTGGAAATAATTAGCTATTATTTGTTCATCATGAAGACGCGTGAGTCATTAGTCAGCTAAAAAAGATTTGCAGGTGAAAAGGATTATAAAGAATAAAATAACAAAATAGAATGATAAAGAAATAAAGGAGAATAAGATATAAATTTAAAAAATATACAGAAATATTCAGATATTTGCTATCTGATATTGGCTTTATTTAAAGTCTTTATGAAGAAATATGATGACGTTTTATTTGTTCTAAGTTAATGAGTTCATGAAATTTCTCTGAATTATATACATTTTCTTATTCAGTTCTCTTTTCTTGTCATTTCTTCATAATGCTTCTGAAAAGTTGGTGATATTGAGTTTGGCATTTGGCCTGTAAAGGCCTTTTTAAGCAGTGTTCAGATTTTAAAGTGACCTGTCCCAGATGATCAAATTCAGGTTTAATTTAATTAATTCTTAACTTCTACATTGATTCTAGGTTGCCAACGTTGTACCTGGCCAACAAAAACAAGCCTTTTGGCTAATTCTGCTTTATTTACAGTAATCTTTATTAATATGCACTGGGAAATAATGAATTGATGAATTAACGCCACACCCCTGTCACCTGTCCATCCTGACAACCAATGACTCACCAGTTTTCGATTAGTCGGCCACGTAACTTCCTTTAAAATGAGAGGTAAAATTCACGTGGTGATGTCTGAACGCCGGCGACTTAAGAAACGCCAAGTCAGTCCTCTGAAAAGCTCAAACATCTCTGGAACCAGCTGATCAATAATCTCCCTCCACGATACGGTGAGCCTTTTTGCCATTTATTTTTTTCTTCTTCCACAAACTTTTGGGATCTGATTTTCTGTTTGAGAGAGAACTGAACTGAACTATTGTCAAGTGTAGAAGGGAACCTTTCATTTGTTGAACTCTCGCAAGATCTGTGCTGTTGTTTCCTCATTGTGCACTTTGTACAACCCGGTTTTGTTTTATATGAGAGAACGCTATGGATAAATAAATATGAATAAATAAATATAAAGAAATATAGATAACACTCGGTTAGGGTTGTGGAAAAAACATGGTTTGGGTTAAAAGTGATCACTCTCGCGACACCCGTCTCTTATTGGGAATACTAATGTGTTTAGACTTTGTGTTTTGAGTTTTTATATTACCTTATGAACTGAATTAAATTACATGGAACTAGACTGACCTAATTTTGAGATTTTTTTAATATAACGTTTGACATTTTAAACTGATGGTGTTGGTTTGTTTAGTGGTTTTATTTCTTGCCTGAAAATAATTTATGAAAAATTAGCCAGGGGTATTGTGTGTTAAAACCTGTTTATCTGTCCTTTGTGAGGTTTGATTATTTTGTCCTGTGAACTCGAAGACAAACTGTCACCTGGAGTTGACTGTGACAATGTCTGAGATTTTGCTTTGAGAGAGAAATTATTAATTTAATTAAGATGTTTTAGGTTTTACTCTGTTTTTTTACTCTGTGTGCAAAAAACTGAACCAAACAAGTGAAACCTGGCCAGAGATCTCCAATGAACTTTGTTTGGTGATGATTTAGTCTTTGGGGGAAAAACTAACCTGAATGTGGGTTTATGATAGAGTGCATTCATGCATCCATGTGGGAGGATTTTGTTGGGTCTGGTTGGAACCATAAAAACAATCATGAAATATTTTGCTAACAATCAGGGCATCATAGTGATTGGAAGTAATGCATGAAACTACTCAAACTACTATGATCTAAACATCTTTTCATAGACGAGGCCTCATTCAACAGAGTTTTTCCCACAATTTGAAATGCAGTTACCCACAAGCATCTTTTTAGACAGGTTTTCTTATATTATTCCAGTCTGCTGACCTACATTTTCTATTCTTTCAGTTGATCTGTGCTGCAGACTGTCGTCACTAAGTCGGAGGCTTGGTGGTCCAACTCTGTTCATCACTCCAGAATCTTTTGGGCCTCTTCTCTTTTTCAGCAGTTGTCACAGGTGGGCTTTTTTAAAATAGTATTAAACAGTGGGTAATGAGACCTTTCTGAAAATAATTACTATAAGCCCTTATGTGCATTCTGTGTATAGTCGATCTGTATTTCTTAATTTAGGTTTGTTATACAGATGCATTTTGATCTATTCAATTTCTAATGCATAAAAAATACTGTTTAAACTTTATGGTCTTTATTGCCATAAAGTCTTTGTTTGGGACAATAAAGTCAAATATAATGCCTCCATTACTTGTCACAAATATTAACCACTTTTGAGGGATCATTTGCAAAAAATGTGTTTATGTGCACATGCTGTTCAAAGAAAATATATCTACCCCATAATCGATATATGTGTATAATATTTATCATTCTGTTGTGTGCTGTTACAGTGGATGTATATACATATATTTGCTGCAAACTTTACTCACTATCATTAAACATTTAGTCTGTACTGAACTATTGGCTTGAATTCGTGTATATTTCTTGACTTTTGAATTTTACTTGAATAGTAATAAATTTAACTTCCCTTATATAACATTATTTTCAGTTCTTAACCTCCATTGATTTCATGTTTGGTTCTAACTCTGTGCTATTTGTCCTAAAGGGATAGTTTACCCAAAAATGAAAATGTAGTCATTATCTACTCACCCTCATGCTGATTTAGAGTCAGGTTTATTTTGTTAGTCTGCAAAACACTGCTGGAGTTTCATAAATATGTGTTTTATATACTCAAGATTCTGTCTGTATCTACTCATTGTAACAAATGTCACCAGTCATAATTATCAAGGATGACATAATATAAAAAAAATAATAGGCTCTAAATAATCAACATAATATTACATGATAATCTGTAAATCTGCATATTAATCTCTTTAGGAATGACTCTGTACATCTTGTAAATTAATCAAATATTTATTTACATACATTTCAAGAGAATAAGTTTTGAAATGTATCAGTATTTGTTTCATTCAATATTTTATTTCAGTGATGTAAAATTTTCACACTGGCATCAGTTACTATGGTAACTGACCCAGAATTTAACTTGTCCAAGAATGCCAAGTTCTGTCCTCTGGGGATCACGTTTGGGGGACGTACAGAAGGTGTTTGTTTCCTGTCCTGACAGTGGAGGTGTCCTGAGAGTAGAACCTGCTGACTTTTACCACATCATTACATCAGTGTAACTGCTTTGTGTCATTGGGTGTCCGTCCATTACTTCTGTCTCGTTAATGCATATTGTTGGTTAATCTTTCTCAAAAATAAAGAACTTGTAAAAAGTCACATGTCATTGTCCTCATAATAGCAATGTACTTTCATTAAAGAAGAAGATATATATATATATTGAGTTGTTGCTGCTTGTCAGAGTGCTGCCATTTTTGTTAGGTGAATATTCACCTGTGTCAAGTGTGTCAGGTAAGCAGGTAAACAAAACATTGAGAGAAACCAACAGACATTTCAAAACTTATTGTGTTGAAATACAATCAATGTAAATTGTGTCTTGATTAATTTACAACATGCAAGGTACAGATATGTGAAGCTCCCGTGTGAGCTATGTATTTGATTTGTTTTGACTTCTGTTGAAGAAGACAGGTGTCTGCTGTGCGAGTCAAGTCAAGTCACTCTGGCCTCACTGACGTCTGCCGGGCGGACAAGATATCCATTATCAGAAATGAATAGATGTAAGAAAAATAATAAATTGTCTCTGTGTTTTTGCCAAGCAGAAGTTCAAATTCCTTGTTAAAATGGCTGAAATATAGCTTTGCCTTTATTTAGTATGCAAGGATTCATGAATATGCAACCCCACCCCTACGTAGCTGCACCTGGTTTCTCTGTTTTGTTGGGTAATTACAGTAACTAGCTACGTCCGGCTTCTCCTGTGGGCTGGGCAACGCCGCTAATGATTTGTATAGTGCCAACCCCTTGATCAAGTTTAATCTACAGCAATGCATCATCGTCTATAAGATCATCAAATGACTATAGCGTCACTGTCCTGTGAGAACCATGTATCTCGGAAACGTCAAACAGCCTTTATTTCAGCTTATGTAGTGCAGGATCACAAAGTTGGATAAAATGGAACTCAAGTAAAGTTTAAACGAAGTACAATACTTGATATAAATGTGCTTAGTTAAAGTTCACCACTGAATACTTACTCAAATATTTGAATGTCAATATTCACTTATCTTAAGATACTGCACAAAAATATTCTATTCAATAAATATTATCTATCTATCTATCTATCTATCTATCTATCTATCTATCTATCTATCTATCTATCTATCTATCTATCTATCTACCTACCTACCTACCTACCTACCTACCTACCTACCTACCTACCCACACACCCACCCACCCATCCATCCACCGACAGATGGAGCAAACTGGTGGGAGAACTGTAGTGGAAGCACTGGGGTGTGACTGTGTGGCAAGTGGTTTATGTGGCTCTCCGGTCAGTTCAGAGGGCCCCTTAGCTGAATTTTGCTTAAGGCCCCATGGAGGTCAGGATTGGTTCTGAGCATGACAGATTGCTTGGGAGAGAGGGGAGGTACTGAATAAGAAATTAACATTTGCAACACCACATAGGTAGGTTCTCTCTGCTGAGGCTGTGACATGCTCCTGTCACATATGTCATGAGGGCATGTTTCTTTTTTACTGTCAGAAGAATTTTCCATTTGAACAAGGATGAAAAGTGATGGTCGTCTCACATGTCAAAGGATAACTAATAAAATATGTCTTAATTCTGTCATGCAATGAAAATATGCATCACAAAAATACACATTACACAATACTAGTTAGTTTTTTTTGCCACATATCTTATCACACAAAAATGTCATTTAACACTACTCTCACAAAGATAACTTGATATAAAATTGATGAATGCATACCCCAGACTTTGAAGACCATATTTGTTCAGTTCAGTGGCTGTATTTTTGCTGACAAGTTAGAAATTAAAATCCTTAAATAACTACTAAACCAAGCTACCTCTGAAAAAGTATTAAAAAAAAATAAAATAAAATAAAAATTAGTTTATGCAGCTGAATTACTCAGATACAGTATGTCTCCTCTCCTCTCCTCTCCTCTCCTCTCCTCTCCTCTCCTCTCCTCTTTCCTCACACTGGAAGTCCACTTTTATCCATTAGAGGGCGACAGATACACAGATATGAGTTTGTGATTATGATACAAAGTGCCTAACAATTTTAATTTACTTGACCTAACAAATCATGGAGTTATTGATGCAATTTTCATTTCAAGTTTTTGTTTTGGTAACAATCTTAGAGAAGATGGTTTGCCATGAATATTAACTGTTGAATGAAAGGGTTTGTTGTAGTTGTTACAAATTGTAAAGCCC
Source organism: Lutjanus campechanus (assembly GCA_027495735.1). Classification (NCBI taxonomy): domain Eukaryota; kingdom Metazoa; phylum Chordata; class Actinopteri; order Lutjaniformes; family Lutjanidae; genus Lutjanus; species Lutjanus campechanus. Next base: position 3,974 of record JAJHUR010083659.1, on the reverse strand, counting down.
TCTGATCCAAATTTATACATGTGGCACATAACAATAACATTGACTTGACTTGGCACTGTATTTAGCTTCATTCCAATCTTCTTCAGGCTATTTAAAAAAAAAAAAATCAGTTTAATTTTCTGAAGTGCAATTAGAAAGTGCTAAATCCCAGTGATTCAAGCAACTTAGAATGCTATTCTTATTTTGAGCAGTACTTGGCTTAGGCCACATAGAAAAAGTCAAATGATGAGTTCACCTCACATGGTCACTGATCTGGCACAAAAAGTCATGTCTGCTGTTACTAGGAGGAGTTTCTATGTTATGCCTAAAATGATTTATAAATGGTTAATAATTAGGTCTTTACACTTTATAAATCATTAATAAGCTGTTACAGCATATTGGATAAAAGGGCAACAATGACCTGTTGCTTGCCAAATAGTGAGCTCACATTTATTTGTACTATTTAGACTCAGATCTCATTGCTTCTTAAGCTTAATTTGTCATCTCCATCAGCAGCATTTATACCTGTCAGCTTAATCAGATATTTGTTAATATGTTACTTGCATTTAACTACCATCAACATGTCTTAATAGTCAAAAAGTTTAATTTTGCATATCAATTTAACATATCAAATTACCAGATTCATGCACTGGCTTTGGCAATATTGTTTACCTTGACAGTTTCAGCACACACAATTTCACACAATAAGTCTTCCTTTTGTAGAGTTATAAAGGTTAAGCATTTATCGGGGTAGTTGGATTGTAAAGTGATACTGTTATGACAGCAAGTTTATGCTCTGATCCATGGGTGGACTGTAGTTAATCAGTTCTGTCAGGTCTAATTCACCTGGGGTCAGAGAAAAGTACAGGGTTAGAGAAAAGTAAGTTACAGGAAAATAAATTGGCAACCCACTCACCACTTTGTCTATCGGCATACATGCTTTGACGCTTTAAATCAACAAGAAATAATATGTAGCCTAATAAACACAGTAATAGGGCATATGATAATCAAAAAACCCCACAGACCAGTGAAGCTTCATTAGGGGATACTGAAGGCAATTACAACAATGGGCAATTCGAAGACACTCAGTTGACCCTTTGCTAAGCCCTACATCCAACGGCAACTATCCAATCATAGCTTAGCAACGATAACTAGAGCTGAAAAGCTTTCCATTTCTCTAGATGTTGATGCTGTGTGCAGGCAGGAGCGATACTCAGCGTTTCATGAGTCTGGACGGTGACGTCTTTTCTGCATTCTCTCAAAGACATTAAACACAAGAGGACACGTGTAGTGAATGGATTAAACTCAAAGACTAGCTTACTAGCTGCAGTAACTGCCTCCAGTCAAACTTGTTAGATACCACTGCATCTGCATTTGTTATGTGGGGTTATAAGAAGGAGGATGTGGGCTGATGCGGAATCAAAGTGGGCCAATGACGATGCATCTTTCTCTGGCTCACTGTCTCAGGTCTAAGCCGAGTTAGCTTAGCTCCTATCCCGACTATCTTCCGTGGTCTGGCTTGTCTTGCTTGTCTGGCTGAGTGACCTGTCTCCAAGTCCGCTGCACTAATTGAGTCCCTGCACTTCCTTTTCCCATGTTAATGAGTGAATTTCTGTCATCATGTAGTTATACCTGCCTTATTTCACCATCTGACCAATGTCTGTCTTTTAGCATTAATGTTATATGTTATGTTATATCATACACACAGCAGTCGGGTAACTTTACATTTACACTTTGACAGGTTTCTTGTTTTAAAATGTGTCAGATATTAACATTATAATGGACTTTACAGCCTAGTCAAGTCGATGTATCTGCCACCGTTATCACTGTAGACTGCAGTGCAAGAATGGAAAGTTTGGCAGGCTTAGCAACAGTAACTAAGGAGGGCGGGGCTTAGTGAGGGTCAATTCCATTAATCAAAAACAAGCTAGGGTGATGACACTTAGTCTGCACGTCTGCACCATGTGAATATGGTAAATTTAAGGTAGGCTAATCTTACAGTCAATTCATTATCATGTCCTCTAGTGAAAAAAAATCTTTCACTTAGTGGAAATTTCACTATTATTTTTGTCTTTAAGTCAGAAGAAAGGAACAACATTGCAGCACAGTGCAAGTTCTGTTTCTAGCTGTGAAATACTATTATTATCTAAACATCAAACATCAGGCTAATTTAAAGAAATGTTTAATATTAACATTACATTTAACATTAAGGTTAGCTTTGCAGAATTCCAAGTAGCTAGCTAACCTGTCAGTTGTGCCACCACTACTGCTACTCCTGAAAAATATTTTGGGACTATATTATGGCGATGCTGGTGACAGGATGGTGTGTGGAGATAATAGCAGTTTACTTTAAGTTTGAGTGTGTGAATAGCATAGTTACCAAATTACATTTAAAATATGCCTAATTACTACTATTAATCAAACATGCATTTGTGCACAGCAAAGAACAGCTGGACAACCAATCAACAAAACTGACAGCACACATAAAACATTACATTGAGGTTCAAGTTACATTGCTTTATTATTGTGATACTTGGATTAGGTTAGGTGACTGCATTTTAAACTGGCAATTAATAATTGTATCGGAACACATTTTTAAAGGAACCCTTTCAGCCCAAAAATGTTACAATTGTCCCCAGTCTCCCCTGTGTTGGCTGTCTATTTCTCAGAGGTGTCATCTTATTTAGCATAAATACCTGATATATCCTAAATCTTTTATGCTTTTATTTTGTCATTATAGATATGACATTACCCAGGACAGGATTAATATATACGCAGTTAAATCATGTAAACGAGTCGACCATCGCTCGGACCATACCACTTTGTGGAGAAAGAGGGGGAGGGACTTTTCTTCTGAAGATCAGAGGTGATGACACGCTCGACACCCAGTCCCGCCGTAGGTCCCGGCCAGAGACATGATGACAGCGCGCTGGAGCAACTTGCAGCCTCTTCGTGCAGAATAGTTACTGGTCTTCTTCCGCTGGACTGTAGAGGTAAGTTGTTTTCACATTTTTTGTGGGTTAACTGTGGTATTTTCTGCAGGTAGAGCAGTATATTACCGTCCGTGGCGTCTTAATGATGGAAAAACAGACCTTCAGTGTCCGCGCGGTTGTTGCTGATGCTGTTTAGAAAGAAGACTTTACAATCACTGCTAACAATGTTTGAGAGGGTTAAACTATGTAGCTGGGGCTTTTAGCTGTAAAATTCTGTTTTTTTTTACTGGAAAACCTGTGATCCGTCTTTCACATGTTTTAAGGACAGTGCTCTGTAATCTGAAGTTGGAGGATCTAAAGCCGTTTTAAAACATCCTTGTTCTCAAACCCTTTAAATTACCTTATAAACGATTAACATGCCAGGCTGCACCAGTTCGTGGCATTTCTGTTGATCAATAGGTGATTCCTCCATGACATACTGTAGCTACCCGGTCTTTTTTTCTGCTTCTGCTTTTTAAATATAGATGGGCTATTTTATATATGGCCCGAACTCATACCAAAAGTAGCTCCGAGGACCATTTCATGTGTTCCAGAAATTAATTTTGGTCAAACAATTTTGATGGCCACCCAAAACGTTACGCATAAAAGTTTAGTTATATCAATATGTCTTATCCTTTGGTAATTATCTCAGGCTGCAGTTTATTATTAACAACTCGGCACTTGTCTTGGAAACGTGTTTTAATTGGATACTTGTTAATATATTTCTCTAACTGGTCCTTTAATGTTGTCTTATTAGCATGTTATATTGTTATACTAATGTTTATGGTTGTGAAATGATGGCTGTTTTGCAAAACTTGGAAAAAAACATATGGACAGAAAGGTAAGGTTGCTGCAGTTTGTGTGTATAATGTAGAACTGCACAATTAATTGAAATGCTATTGAAATTGCAGTATGGCCAAGTGCAATATCCAAATCACAAGCTACAGTTTTTGTTAAGGAAAAATGTGTGACTAAATAGCAATAAAGTGAAGTATGAAAACTTAATTTGACCCACATCATGAT
>JAJHUR010083657.1:1856-26254 GCA_027495735.1 Lutjanus campechanus | reverse complement strand
GTCACCGTGGTGACAGTACGAGAGCCCTGAGTCGCAGCAGGACACCAGCAGTTCTGTCATGAACACTTGAACTTTGGGAGAGAGGGGAGGTGAATGAACCAGATGTGGAACTGAGCCCGTGTGAGCGAAACACCAGCAGATGAACACTACCCCCTGGTTCCTGTGAGAGGATGGAGACGGTGATGAAGAGAAAGAAAGGGAAGAGAGTAAAACTGAATAACTTCAGCCTTTATTAAGACCCAGAACTCCCACTCACTATTAATGATGATTTCTTACTCTCCTGCTTTTTTTTACTCATGTATTTTTATATGGCTGTGTCAGTGTGTCCTGATCATGCCCTGGTTGTAAATTTCTAGCTTTTCTTAGTGAAGATTAGCTTTTTAAATGTCCTTTTTGTGTGAGTCTTTTGTATTGTAATCACCGTTTTTTGCACATATACCTCCTCCCAAAACTTTTTATCAATGCTGTTGTTGCTTGTCATCTCATTTTATAATGTTCTTTATTGCTGTGGGAGGATGCAGCACACAGCTAATGCTACCGGCCTCTCGTGGCATTTTAAAGTTTGGCTTGTTTTTGTCCCCGTGGTGCTTGAGTCAGTCGGTGCTACACTGCTGAAACGTGTTCAACAACAGTTGCTGTTGTGAGATGTTTAGCAGGAATAGAACAGTCAGTTTATGTGATTTCTGTCAGTGTGCTACATCAGGCTAAAGCAACACGAGTTTTTATGACCTTACACACAGACTGCACATGTTTGAACATGTTCATTTAAGCACAAACCCAGTGCAGTACAAACAGAAGAACTTGTCCACCCTGCTGTCCATGGCTGCTGTGTATATTTGGCACAGTATACCATTTTTGATACATGTTTGAGATGTGGGGATACTCGTGCTGAGCTGAGCCACAAGTAACCAAGACCATTGAATCCATGCTGGCATGGTACGAATGGTTTTCCACATTAAAGCACGACAAGGTGAAAGGGACATCTTTTAAAAGGATGCTGTTCATTCCACACTTGAAAAATCTATGACGAGGAGCTCTGAAGCTGTTGTGGAGGCTTGTGGCGAACAACTCCAAACTTGAGCTGCGACAATTAATCGATTATTAATTGACTATGAAATTAGTCAACCACTATTTTCATAATCAATTAATAGTTTTGAGTCATTTTTCAAGAAAAAATGTCCAAATTCTCTGATTTCAGCTTCTTAAATGTGAATATGTTCTGGTTTCTTTACTCCTCTCTGACAGTAAACCGAATACCTTTGAGTTGTGGACAGAACAAGACATTTGAGGACGTCATCTTGGACTTTGGAAAACGCTGATCAACATTTTTCACCATTTTATGGACCAACCAACTAATCAATTAATGGAGAAAATGGTTCACAGATTAATCAATAATGAAAATCATTAGTTGTAGGCCTACTCCATACTAAATCTTTAATTCTACTTCCACGTCCACATAGCTGCAGGGATTGCGTGATGTAAATTCTGTCATCACGCCGTGTTTGTGAGAGTCCACACAGATGTCTTCTTGCATCTTCTTGTCCACACTCTTTGGGGTCTGAGCCAACAAGTGATTAGCCAAAGTCTCTTGTTACAAGTTAGATTTGAGTCAGACCACTTGAATTACATTATGCTGAAATAATATTATGGAACTTTGCCCAATGATGCCAAAAATAAACTGCCTACCACAGCTTTAATAAAACCGCATGTCTGTTTTTGTTGCTCATCTCCCACATGAGTCTGGAGGACAGCTTCTGAACAGTACAAGTCTTAATCACTGTCCTCTTGTGGGTGTCCAGAGTTCCAAACAGGTTCATGGACAACAACAAGCCAAACTTTCTCATGCCACGACGTTCATTTAATGCTCATAACTGACTAATGATACCAAAGCTTCATCTACTCACCCGGAGCTGTGTGGCTGGGTTTTTGATCTGTGTGGGGACTTTGCGTGGTCTGTGGATTGCTGGATTTGTAAATGAAATACAATAAAGGCTTTCCGATTAAAGTAAGTCTGTGGCCTGCTGTGTTTTTATTCTCCGTGCCTTCAATAACTGTGTGATTGCAGAAAGGTTGGGTGTTTGTGTCGGTGTGGACCTTCCATCTGTAGAGCTCACAGAGGCTTCTGCCTCACTCACTATTAAATTTATTCATATTTTTGTTCCACTGGTGAGATAAATCTGACATTTCAAAATGTTACACTGATTTTTTTGCCTCTTCATATTATTATGTTATTCTGGATTAAGTGACTAGTTTAAGGCTGCTGTAAATAAATACTTCACACACTGAGGTTTAGTTTTAGTAACCTGACATGCCAGATGGTTTGGGAAGTCATCCTTAAAAACTGTTTGGAAAAGGGCAGGGACTTTAATAGAGATATAGTGCTGATAAAAAGTATTCACCGACTTGGATGTTTTTCCCTCGCTACTTTTATAAATGGAAACATGGTCAGTATAATTTGGCTTTTTTGACAAAAAAAACAGAACAACCAAAAACTCTTGAATATCAAAGTGGAAACAGATTTCTACAAAATGATGTCAACTAAATTAAAATATGTAATGAAAATTAAGTGATTGCCTGAAAATTCACCCCCTTTAAAGTGACTGACCTAATTCAACAGAGGTCCAGCCAATTGGTGCTTAGTGAACTGGAGATCACCTGAGTGCAGTGAATGTGTCTCAAGTGATTGTAGTAAAGACAGCTGTTTCTGGAAGGTCCAGACACTGGTTCATCAGTATTCGTAGCTACAATTACACCATGAAGACGAAACAACACTCCAAGCAACTCTGAGAAAAAGTTATTGAAAAGTCAGAGGGTGGATACAAAAAAATTGCCCAAGTCACTGAACATCCTCTGGAGTTCAGTTAAATCCATCATGAAGAAATGGAAGGAATATGGCACATGTGTAAATGTACTGAGAGCAGGACGTCCTCACAAACTGAGTGACTGTGCAAGAAGGAGACTAGTGAGGGAGACACCTCACTAGCCACAAAGACACCTATGATGATTCTGAAGGAGTTAAAAGCTTCAGCAGCTGAGATGGGAGAGACTCTGCAGACAACAACTGTTGCGCAGGTTCTTCACCAGTCAAAGCTTTATGGGAGAGTGACAAAGAGAAAGACACTGTTGAAGAAAGCTCATTAAATCTCGACTAGTTTGCCCAAAGGCATGTGGGAGACTTCATGGTCAAGTGGAAGAAGGTTCTTTGGTCTGATGAGACCAAAATGGAGCTTTCTGTCCATCAGACTAGACACTGTGTCTGGCAGACACCAAACACTGCACATCACCACAAACACACCATCCTCACTGTGAAGCCTGGTGGTGGCAGCATCATGCTGTGGAGATGCTTCTCATCAGCAGGTCCTGGAAGGCTTGTAAAGGTAGAGGGTAAAATGAATGCAGCAAAATATAGTGAAATCCTGGAGGACAGTCTGATTCAGTCTGCAAGAGAACTACGACTTGGGAGAAGATTAATTTTCCAGCAAAACAATGTCCTGAAGCACGCAGCGAAAACTACACAGAAATGGTTTAAAGATAACAAGGTTAACAAGGATGTTCTGGAGTGGCCGAGTCAAAGCCCAGACCTCTATCCAATAGAGAATTTGTCTGGACTTGAGAAGGGCTGTTCATGCCTGATCCCTGTGCAACCTGACAGAGTTTGAGCAGTTCTGCAAAGAAGAACAGAGTAAAACTGCAGTGTCCAGATGTGGAAACCTGACTGAGACCTGTCCACACAAACTCAGAGCTGTGATCGCAGCCAAAGGTGCTTCTACTAAATACTGACCTGAAGGGGGTGAATATTTATGCAGTCACATATGCAGTTTCCACTCTGACATTAAAGATTTTTTTTCTAAGCTTTTTGTCAAGAAAACCAAATTATATCGACCGTGATTTCATTTATAAAAAGCAATAAGAGGGGAAACATCCAAGAGGGTGAACACTTTTTATAGGCACTGTGTTATCTATAGAGCTCCCAGTTACCACAATGAATGCCAGTGTGTGCTGTGCACACAAATATATCAGTAATATGATATAAATGCACAGTTTTTATCTATGCATTGCGTGGAGATGAAATATCATAATGGGATTTTGTGAAACCCATGGAAAGGGTTTAATGAGTAATCAAAAGTGTAGAGGTATGCTTTGTGTAGCTGTGACTGTATCCTGGATTGTCTTTGTCATATTAGTAGAACTATAATGTGGTTAAATGTTAAGGAATGAATGTATGCAGTGCAAAAAAAATAAGGTGAATAAAAACATCATCAAACGTTTCAGTCCTTGACCATCATCAGTGCCACTGACATGAGTGCTTCACTGAGCAGAGACCCAATCAGGTGTGATCAACCAATCAGCTGGTGCCACTAATTAGATGAGACCAACTCACTCAGGTGAGGACACAGCAAATCACAATGTCAAGTACTGAGCTGTTTACAAGATCCTGAGAAGCAGGTAAACAGGAAAAATAAGCAAAAATAAACATATCATAGACATAGAATATACATGGTCACACAAAAAAAGACACTTGTGTAACTGCTAAAATATGACTCAATTACAAATAAACACACTGGTGTTAGAAATACACTTAAGTAAAGGTACACAGTATTCATTGTAAAATCTACTCAGAGTAATAGTTACTTTTTAATAACTGATATCACAGTTTAATTTTTGTGCATTTTTCACAACCATTAGTTGAAAATGCTAACAATCAATGAATCAATAATAATTTAGAAGATGCAAAACACGTTTATTTCCTCATTTTAATTTTTTCTCTTTTTTTGTGTGTCGTTTTTCTCTCACTTTAAGTCAAAGTTTAATTTTCCTTATTCAACAAATGGCTCTGCCAGACTAAACAATGTCAGCTGAGGTGCAGTTTCTGCCATGACTATTGATTAAATATCCATGAATACATTTATTACTTAAAATGTGATCAGATCACCTTATTAGCTTCTAAAATGCAGACAAAAGATTTGGATATGAATTCAGATTGATCTCAGTACTCAACTATGATTTTAAAAGTAACTCAGTAGATTACACACACGTATACTTAAGTTCAGGTAAAAGGACAGACTTGAAAATCTAAGTAATTAGTTACTTCCACCTCTGATGACAAGGAAAAAAGCCCATAGGGTCGTCCATACTCCCTGCTGGTCCAGCATGAAAAGTGTCTGCATGTACCAGTGTGTCCCAGATGTTGTGGCCTCTGGAATGAACAAAAAGAGGCAAAGTTTTTATCCACATCATTAGCAGATAGAAAATGTCAGTGCTTAGTTATGACCTCCTTTGTTTCCTCTCTCATAGGGCTGTGGTCAGTGCAGCATATAAGGCTGTCAGATCAGTTTTTGATTGGGTGGCCCAGTGGGTGATGTATAGGAGCGAGGCTTTGGATAAAGCTGAGCTGAACCAGCTCTCGGGGGAAGCGCCTTGATAGGAATTGATCAGACAATGTTTTTTCCTCCAATTCAGAATTAACAAAATGTGTGCAGACTCTTTTGACATGCAAAAAATTGTCTGTGAGGCAGACTTCTGTTCAATGGTAATGTGTGAAAATCAGCAGCATGTAAAAGTTTTTGTCTTTAAGCTTGACACACAGTACAGTGATGAGGACAGTGTTCTGTCAGTCAACGAAACTTCAGTAGAGGTACTGAATTCAATTCTGAGTCTGACAGCATCAGAAAGTGAGTTCATGTGTTCACATGAGGAAGTTAACTCAGACTGTGAACCCCTGAAGATCAAAAAATGAGGAATATTGGTGCACAAACTGATGCCATCTAGTGTTGCTAAGAAGGTGTGACAATCAGGAATGTGATGTGTGATAGAGGATCAAGAAAAATCACTGGTGTCCTTTGAGTAGGATGGTAATTTCACAACAACAGGGTGTATATGGACATCAACAGAATTAGAAGCGGTTCTGTGAGGGACCCTATGCCTGAAACTATAGGTCCACCTGGTACGTTAGTGAGCGATCAGTGAACTTTAGGTACTGTGTAGAGCACATGTTTGGTGGGATGATCATTAGTAAGGTCTTCTCTCTCAGATTTTGTCAGTAATGCCACAGAGCAGGCGTTAGCAAAAAAGAGTCACTCTCTGTATTAAAGTGCTGTGTGGGGTTAAATTGGATTTTTTTGTAAAACTGATCATCAGAAAGCTGCCTTCTAATTTCAGTATTGTAATCACATTGCTTCATTAAAACAGTCCCACCTCCTTTATTGGCTGGCTTAACAATAACCTCTTGGTTCGGTTGTAAAGGGCCTGTCTTTCACCTTTCAATATATTTTTTCCTCCTGAGGAGGATGGTGCCTGAAACAAAGGGTCAACATCTCTCTCAACCAACCTGCAAAAATTGTTGATAGGAGCACCAGTGACACGAGGGAAAAAAGTACTTTTAGAACATGTTTACATCCAGGTGAGTCATCATTTAAAGGCAAACTAGTTCTCTCTTTGTGAAAAAAAAAAATTCAACTTAATGCTGCAAAAAACTTGGACAATCCTACCTTAGTCTGGAAAAACAGTCCCTTGTTGAGAGCAGATGCTTCTTCTTTGTCGAGTAGCTGATGTGTCAGGTTGATGATCAGTCCTCAGGATTCTTCTGGTTGTGCTGCCATTTGTCAATGCAAAAGCAGATGGATCTTTTTTCGGAAAACTGAACACCCCCACGGTCTTAATGAAGCGTTTGCCTTGTTTTCTATAGACATTCAGACTCCCCTCCAGTACCAGCACGGTTCCTCTTGGACATATTAGTGCCTTTAGTTACACAGTTGTGTTTTGTTGATGTGTATATGTATATTCTATGTCTATGATATGTTCATTTCTGTTTATTTCTCCTGTTTACCTGCTTCTCAGGATCTTGTAAACAGATGAGTCCTTGTATGACATGACACTGATTTGGTGTGTCCTCACCTGAGTGAGTTGGTCTCATCTAATTAGTGGCACCAGCTGATTGGTTGATCACAGCTGGTGAGCTCTCTGCCTTGGTCTAATGTCTCTATCTGCTCAGTGAAGCACTCATGTCAGTGACACTGGTGATGGTCAAGGACTGAAACGTTTGATGATGTTTTTATTCACCTTATGTTTTTGCACTGTGAGCACCTTTTGTTTGAACACTCATGTCTTAATTAAATAGACTATTTTTGCATGTATCTCAGCCTGTGGACTTTTTTTGTGGCTTTCTAGCTCAGACAAACTGATGTGCGGGTATCTCCTTTGTCGTCCTAGTGGATGTTCTGCTTAACATCATCTCCTCCCAGCTGGATGTGCCCAGAAAACCTGCAGAGGAAACTGACCAGGAAGCAGTCTAAGGTATTCTATGTCCCTCTTGCCAGCAACATAGGCGGTCACCACCCTAATTGTTTTCCCTAATTGTTTCCACACCGTTTTAGCAACGAAAGTTGGGCGACTGTCCTCAATCTATGTTGAGCAAAGACTTGTGAGTCTATGGAGTTAGCTGCTGCTCTAAGTGAAGGAGTTTTAGTATTTTGGGGTCTTGTTCATGAGTTGTACTAAAAAGGAGTGTGAGATTGACGGACCGGTGTGGTGAAAAGATAGCTGAGCCAGAAGGTAAAGCTTTTAAATCTACCAGCAGATCTGTGTTCAAACCCTCACCATCATGATGGTCATGGTTATCATCATGATAAATGTGACCAAAAGAATGAGGCTACAGATACAAGAACCCAAAATGATTTTCCTTAGAGATAATGTGAGGAACTCGGACATCCTAAAGGGTCTCAGAGTTGAGCTGCTGCTCCTCCACATTGAAAGGAGCCAGCTGAGGTGCTTCCTGGACACCTCACTCTGGGGGACTTCTGGGCACATCCAACTGGGAGGAGACCTGTAGACTCAGAACTCACTGGGGGAGATTACACATCTCATCTGGCCTAGGAACGCCTCAGGAGCTGGTAAGCACTGATGCTGAGAGGGACATCTGGAATACCCTGCTACCACCACAACCCAACCCAGGCAAGTAGTAGAAAATGAATGGATGGATTTTCCTGCCATTACTGAACGCAAACTTTGCCATCTTCTTCACTTCATTAAATCACTCAACAGTGGAGTCCAGCCAAACTAACCATCGATTCCCAAAAAGTGTAATTAGTCCCAGAAAATCAGTCAGTGGAGTCCCAAAAGCCTCTGGATATTGCAACTGCAATTAAAAGTGAAATCATCGTCTACCCATCTGCCACTGATGATGATGATGATGATGTGCACGTCGACCATTATTATTATAGTCAGTGGACAACAGGGGACACCTGAGCACCAATGAGAAACTGAGACCAAGCATGCTGTATATCTCACTTCTTCCTTTATAAGGCAAAACATGACCACATGAATAAGCTTGTTATCTGCAGACTAACTACAAACAATATACTGCATCGCACTGTAAAACAAGCAAATACATTTAATGTGTATTTTAATTTGAATCAACAAAAATAAAACGCAAAAAAAAAAAAAAAAAAAAAAAAAAAAAAAAAAAACCCTAAACATTCTGCTCCCTTCACAGGCTGGTGGGAAGACGGGAGCAAAACAGAGAAAGGAGAAGAAAGAGAGGAAACCAGTCCAAGGACTGTCAGTACAAGAGTGTACGAGGATTAGACTGATACAAGGCCAACATGTCTCTGTCAATTAGTCCACTGACAGGAAATATGTGATCTAGTTTGTCTAATAATGCTACATACTGATGGTCTAAGGGGGAAACGCCTGGAATGAATTCTGATAGAAATTTGTATCAGATGGAATAAACATGAGTCTGTGGTTATGTTTTATTATAAAGAAGAGTTGTTTTAATATGTCAGTGAGTCAATAATGTGACAAGATGGACACAAGACACGTGTCTGTAACACCAAGTCCAAACCAAAATGTTGGCATTGAATAAATGGTCAGATTTGTAATTATTTCCAATTTTAAACTATTTATTTTGGCAAGTTTCGGCTGCTTGTGTTTGGACAACATTTAACATCTGACTAACTGATCGAACTTTTTGTTAAATGGAAAAAAAAAACATTAAAAAAAACAAACCCTCATCCTGCATTTTTAAGATTTAACCTCCATTTGCTGATGAGGACCATGGTGTGGGGCAGAATGCTCCAGAAAAATGTAGCAGGTTGATTTTTTTTTGTCCAACAGTAGCAGTACTGTTTCAGTTTCTTTCTGCAGCCTGAAATGCTGGATTGGGTAACGGTGACGACACAAGTCTGTGCACCGATCTGATACCACGTCATTTATTAACCCCTACTTCCAAACAGTGTTCTGTATGCCTTTTTTTTTAAAACCTGAACCTGATCATACAACAACAGCTATACAGGGTTAGTAATATACAGCTGTTCAAAAATAAGAATAGCAGGCCAATATATGTACGCACTGGTATCAGATAGGTGCTCTGTCAGTAAAAGTATCAGTACCAGGACGGTGAAAATGGTGTTGGAACATCTCCAGTTATCAAAAAGCATAAAAGCGTGCTCAGCCCTGAGTTCAGAGTAAAGTTCTTGAGAAAAACAGAATGCTTCTAATTTTTGGGCCATCAAATGATTTTATTCTTCTCTTATGATTCCAATATCAGCATCAAATAACTATGAGCCAAAACGTCGGTAACTGGCCGTCAAACCCCATATCTGTCAAACCCTGATAAACTCTCACACTCATACAACACACATGTTCAATAACACATGAAGAACACAACTCTCACAAACAGTGTTCTGTCTTGCAGGTGGTAGAAACGAAAACACGTCAGTCTTTCAAAATGATTACACCCAGATCACATAATATCACATGTCATCAGAACAACACACACACATCAGTAAAGTCATCAAACGAGTCTTCATCTGAGGAGTGAGACAGAGAAGAGGACTGGGTGTGAGGAGAGAGAACGTCAGATCCTTCCACCGTCTGCAGCTCTGAAAGCATCTGAGCTCTGACGCAGAGTGGCTGGCTGGCAACACATTTCTACATTATTGATTTAAAGGGACAGTTCATCACAAAATCAAAAATACATATTTTTATCCTTTTGTCCATAGAGATGTCTGCCTCCTCACCAATATAATATATCTAGATGGCACTAGTTCTGTGGTGCTCAAAGTGCCAAAACAACACACACACATAAACTATATTTCCGTACAAATTTTACATTTTGGATTTTGTCTCCTTAGTTTGTGACAGCCTCCGTTTGTTAGCTGTGCTATTTTAGTGGGAGAGGACAGTGGGAATGGAAAGCAAATTAGCAAAAAAAAAAAAAGAAGATTTCTTAGAAAAATAGGAGCTGGTTAGTGGATCAGCTACACAGCAAATTAAATGTTGACTCATGACACTATTAATTCACCATCTACTGCATGTGTGTGACTGAAGAGAGCACACCTACAGTACCGTCAGATAATATTTAACATGTTTGATTTTATTATGATTATGAACCATTTTTGATCCAAACTGGATCAAATTTTTTAAAATAGCAAAGTTATATGATAAAAAAGCAGGAATGCAAAAGCAGAGGTTTGCACATGTAATAGTGAAGGTGCAAGTGATCCACTTGCTCCATTGCTCAGGTGCCTACAGGAACTACTTTCTTACTGCAGTAGAATCTCCCAGAACTACTTCAGAATCTACTGGAACTACTTCCTTTCTAATAGAAAGAAAGTAGTTCCTATGTGCAGCTGCTCACAACAAGGTGTGTGGATTATCATGAGTAACATGGTCCTGATTTTTGGAAAGAGACACTGGTTTTGAATTTTTGCAAAATATTTTTTTCGTCCTCTGAGTACCACAATTCAAGTGCCATTTTGTTCCCCTTATATTAGACAGAAAGCAGACATCTCTACGGTTGATACCTCCAGAACTCTGCAACTCACAAAAAAACATGTAGCTGGATTAACAGCACTACAGGCCAGGGGGAAAATATGTATTTTCAATTGCAGGGTGAACTGTCTTTAAATGAATAGTAGCTAATGTAAAATATCAGATAGAAACATATGCATATGTGACTCCACTGATTGCATCCGGGTGGTGTCACTGTGCAGGACACAGCTTTGGTTTGATGGCAGAGATGTTCACAGGTCGGCCTCTGTCAGCTCTGCTACCAAGCAGGATCACAAGGCCACAGTAAGAATGGTTACCTCCTGCTGCGAGGCCACAGTGGAAACACATGATCATGGCCTGGCACAGTGTGGTTAGCAGGCTCTACAGGGCTCATGGTAAAACACCATTGGATACCCAATGGCACATGCAGATGTGGCTTCTTTTTTTTTTTTAGCAGCCGGCTGCACTCAGAAGAGCTGAGATGACTTCAGAACTGCTGTTCTCAGTCAGAGTTTGTTAGACAGTTTGATGAACCATCCATCAGACATTAAGTCAAACTGCTCTGGTCCATCTGAAGATCCAAAGATGTGACTGCCACCTAAGTACAGAAAGTTGTCCAAGGCACGGGTTGGGTTTGTTGAGAAGGTTCAGAGTGTTGGAGGGTTGCTGAAGCTGTTTCGGCTACTTTGATTAACGCTAGCCGGCCAGCCGGCAGTTTAAGCTTTCAGTTTGTACTCCGATGATCAATAACAAGTGAGAAGTGACTCCCTTTAGCTGTATGAAGTGTTAATGCTGCATTCACGTCCTATGAGAATGATAATCAAACCAACCAGACAGTTATTCACATATCTGAATTCAAGAGTCCATGAATGTAGAGGTCTGCAGCTCCTCATTTACCTTTTTACATTTAACACACATTGATTATGTGAAATATTCCACAGTAAATCAAACACTATCATGTCAATGATGAAACAAACATGCAGCAAGGCTCCATCCTGCCATAGTGTTCAAGAGCTGTGATCAGAAATTATGACAATTATTTAGCTTTATCTCGAGAGAAAACATTTTCTACAGTAGCCACCATGTCAGCATTAGGGTCCATCCTAATGCTGACACTTAGATGTATTTTAGTATTGAACAGCTGAAATGTAAGGTAAACACTATTTGACTATTTATATTTTTGTTGGAAATGTGGATCTGTCATGTTTTGCATAGGTCGTGAACGCAGCACAATGTCCTGTTTGCAGACAGTTCTGCATATCATTATTGTTCCAGTAAGGAAATACACAGTTCTGAGTGTGAGTCCATGAGTTTGTACAAATGCCTCAAAGTATGTGATAGTGTGTGCATGCACAGGCCACAAACAGTCAGACTGCGAGCAACACAGGCAACAAGTTGCCTCAAGTTCTTTTCTTTCCTTTGTGCCAACAGCCAATCACATGTCTTCAGTGGAGAGATTGATTACATCCATTTCACAGTTGTTACTGCTACAGATTAATGCTCAGTTCAGTTAAAGCTGCATCAATGTTTTTGCATGTTTTAGTCCTTTTAACGTCATTAATGCATTAATGCTGACCAACTTCCAACATCTAACAGGGCTTCCTCAGCATCCAGGCAGCTGTTTTTCAATGATTCCCATAAAGAATTAGAGCCAGACATATAGTTGGGGGATATTATCGGCTAATATTGGCTTAGCACAGTTTTATAAGTCTACACAAGTATTAGTGTATATGTTGTACGCCATTGTTTTTTTTTTTACAGAACATAATGTTTCTAGTTATCTTCTATTTTTTTGTTTTGGTTTGTTTGATAGGCAGCATGTTACATAAATCTGATCCATTTTCTTAAGTCAAGGTAATTCTATTTGGGTTTTTATTGTTGTTTATAGCCAGACCTGCAATAGTTAAGCGATTATTAAATCAGTTACCAAATATTTTGATAATCGATTAACTGGTTTGAGTAGTTTTTTAAAGACAGAAAGTCAACATTTTCAAGATTTCAGCTTTTTAAAAGGGATTTTTTTTTTCTTCCTCTTCTCTGACTGTAAACTGAATATCTTTGGGTAGTGGAAAAAACAAGACATCTGAGGACGTCATCCTGGGCTTTGTGAGACACTGACTGGCATTTCATCAAGAAAATAATCGACCAATAAATCAACTATGAAAAAAGTCATTAGTTGCAGCCCTATTTCTAGTCATTCAAAAATCCAGTGAAAGTTGACTCAGTGTCCTGATCTCATTTTACATTTAATACATATGTATAAATAAAAAATATGGGCCTGTATATCAACATCAAAATTATTTTACCTCCTAATATCAGTATCAACATGGGCCCCCAAAAAACCAGCATCAGTGAGGCTCTGTAAGGTATGAAAATCTACTTTGCACTTGTTTGACATATCATCACTGCAGGTTAATGCAGTTCAAACCAGTGTGACTCTACAACTGTCACATGATATGACAGACTGTCACTCTAGCAAGTAGGGCTGCAACTAACATTAATTTCATGATCAATTAATCTGCCAATTATTTTCTTGATTAATAATCAATCTTTTGCTCTGAAAATAAAGACACATTTGCCCCTATCAAGATTTCCTGAAACCCAAGAAGACGAAGATCTTTGCATTACTTGTTACAGACCAAAACACGCAGTTACTCACTTTGAAATGATATGAAACACAGAGAAGCAGAAAATCCTCACAGCTGAAACAAAAAGGCTAAAACAGGCAAAAACACTGATGATCATTTTATCTGATAACATAATGAAAGACATGATCCAAACAGCAAATACCCGACATCGGCCTGGAAGAACACATCAACTAATGAACCTGTTTGCTCGCAGTGTGAACAGGCAGTGACTGGACGTGTCTGCAGGTCTCTGTCACCTGTCTGTGCTTCAGCCTTCATTCTCATTAACTTCTGCTTTTATTCATGCTATCAGTCTTTGTGTGTTTGTGTGTGTTATTATATTGCTGTTGTTGCACAAAAACACCAATCTGCAAGAAAATCAGACAGAGTGCTTATTCTCTCACTGGCAGCCATGTCATAAAAAAAAATATCACTGCACACACAAAATGATCTTTGAAGCCTTTAATTCAAGTACGCTAAAATAAAAAAAAATGCAGCAAAGTAGTTTTTCCTCAACAACAGCAATATGCTTTCTCTGTCTGAATCACGCTGCACATGATCCTGATCTATATGTGTGTGTGTGCATGTGTGTGTGTGTGTGTGTGTGTGTGGCAGGGTTAGACCAATACCTCTGGCATTGTTAACAGGCAGTCAGGTTGGTGCTGAGTACTTCCAAAGACGCCCTGTACGAGCAGTTCATCCACAGTTAGATGTTCTCCAGGGTGGAGTTTGTATGTCAGTGTGTTGGTGCTGTTCAGAGGACCGGATCACAGACAAGAACCAGAACTAAGCTCCACATGGCTCCAGCAGCAGATAAGTGTTCTGAAACTGAACTATTTTGCTAAAAAGTCTCTAATTACACGATCATCTGCTCTTGTCTTCCAAGAAGAAGATGGATTCAAAAACTAGACATCAAATAAAATAGTTAAAGTTAAAGGGTAAGAAAAAAAAAGAAAAAAATCACACTGACATTTGGAATAACATGAATTTCAAAACAAATGTGACTGTAAAACAATATATATTGTTGCTGAATAAATATTTACTAAATTAAAACATAAGTGAATTAAGAACCTTCCACTAATTTATCACTGTAGCCACTGACTGGCTGTCCTACAGAGACACTGAGGTCTACATCTGCTTGTTTTTCTCCATTTTCTCAGCTAAATACAATATTTTCAGCAAGTTTCAAAATGATCATATGTTGCTATTGTACTGACACGTTTATCAAGCACAAAAATATTATGTCAATAATTTACTTATACAGAGCTGCAACAATTAGTTGATTACTCGATTAATTAATTATTAAATTGATCACAAACTATTTAAGAGCTGCAATGATTAATAGAATAATCATTTATTAATCTATTATTTAATCGCCAAATATTTCATCTTGAGCTTTGGGAAACTGATTGACATTTTTTTTTGACATTTTATGGACCAAAGAACTAATCAATTAATCAAAATGACTGACAGATTAACTGACAATGAAAATAATCATAGGTTGCAGCCCCAGACTTACAAAACAAAACCCCTATCATTTAGCTTCAGAACACTTAAATTATGCTGTGAACACTGTGTAAAATATGTTTTGTTCAATTCACATCAACATCCACCTCTTTGCTATCAACTGCATCTCATGGTCGTTGCTCAGTTCAGCTCAGCTGTCATCAAATATGGGTCTTCAATGATGTGATAACACAGAGGAGGATGGTGACATGTGGCTGAAAGCTCTGAAAAAAGGCCAAGAATGGACATGTGACTAACAGGTTCTGCTGTTTGCTGTAGGCTGATCCAGAGCTCACTGACATACAACCTCATTGTGGGTGAACTATTCCTTTATCTCTTACTCAGACTGCTTTGTGTTTGTGGTATAATCTGCATGATTAGACCTCCTCTAAAGACTGGATGAGACTGACTGACATCTCCCTCATGCTGATATTGGGTTTTTTTTGCACCTGTATTGTTGTTATTAGCGCAGAGAGGGGGAATGGTCGCTCTGTCCGACTTTAACTCAAGCAGAGGCCTGATCACACACAGCTGTGGGTTTCAGATGTCAAACATTTCAACACCCAAACTCAAAAGCCATATTGGTGGAACCCTGGTGCCTTTTGTGTGTGTGTGTGTGTGTGTGTGTGTTAGTGTGTGAGAGACATGTCTCTGATCACAGTTTGTCCCTGTCCAGTAGCTCCTGCAGTTCATTCTGGATGTCCTCTGGCAGCTCCAGAGCCGGCAGGTCATCCAGACACAGGTCTTCCTGAGCGGGCATCTCCAGCGGGGGCAGCTGGGGGATTGCGATCTCCTTCCCCTTCCCCGTGCTCTTCCTCTCCTGCCCACCCCCTGTTCCCATAGCACCTCCTGCCTGCGGGAGCACCCAGAGCTCCGAACGCTCCACAAAGTCCGCTGCCTCCGCCGCCTCGGAGCGCAGCCGGGCGTTCTCCGACAGTAGCCGCTCGTTGTCGGCCACCAGCCGCTGGTTTTCGTCCATCAGGTGGTCGACCAAGCGCCGCAGGTCTTCGATGGTGGTCTGTTGTTCTTCCAGGCGAGTTTTGTCATCTTTGGCGGCCTTCGCTCCGGGGCACGGCGGAGTCAAAGGCTGGCAGCCTCCAGTCTGTCGTGTCTGGAGCTGGTACAGAAGGGTGTCGTACTCTCTCTCCCTGAGTCCTCCGCGCTCTGTGAGGCCTGTGGGGCCGTGGGGCTGGAACTGGCCTGCGGACTGGGTTTGAGTGAGGAGGGTGGCGCCGCCGGACGGCAGCGCCGGGGCAGGTCGGGCCTTTGTTGCCTCACGACGAGCCTCTCTCTTCCAGCGCTCTTGGATGAGTCGCTGCTGTTTGATATGACTGTCCCTCTGCAGCTCCATGGACAGACGAGCCTGAGGACACAGAGAATCAACACCAGCCACAGCACTCACATCAAACTGATACAAGCTTACAGCTGAATGGCTGGCAGTGTGCAGCCTCGTCTGTAAAGTAGTGCTGGGCAATATGACCTAAAATTTATATCACAGTATTTTTTGTTTGTTTGTTACAGTGACAGTATTATACCACTGTATTACAAAAATAATAACACATACTCCACTCAAAACATGATTACATCGCTTTTTGCTGGATTAGGCATCTCAACAGTATTTATTTGGCTGAAAACCCAAAGTATATGATAGGTTTGGGCAATTGGACGAATATATTGCCTACTGACAATGGGCTGAATCCACCGCCAGTTGTTTTTTGGCAGATTTTTGGGCAATATTTGTCATATTATTTTGCTAATGTAATGGTCTGCAGAGTGACAGCCGCTGCTCTCGTCCAGCAGCACAGTACACACCCACTCAGCCGGACCATGAGCGCTCTGAGCTGGGAGAGGAGTAGAGGTGGGAACTGATAAGAGTTTATTGATACCAATGCCATTACAGTATCGATTCTGCTTATCGAGCCGATTATTTGTCGATTCCTGTGGATTTCCTTTGTGGAAAAAGTAGGTCCATTATTATTATTATTATTATTATTATTATTATTATTATTATTATTATTATTATTATTGGTTAAGTTGTGTGTGAGAACTATTGATGGATGCATGTTTTCACCATCTGGGAGGCTTGTTTAATGTTCATGGCCTGTGTATGATTCACATTTGTGAGGTTCACATGTGCTGCAGATAGGCTGAGACGCAGCCCTCATTTGCATATACTGTACCCATGATGCATTGCTGAGAGTTTACTTTCTGTTAGTGTTTGTGATGTGGTTGTTCAGAAAATGGTGGTTTATGTTGGTAACTGTCATTTTTGTGCTGCTTTAGAGACATTTTAGTTGACACCATGAGTGTGGGGTCTTGTACATTTCACCACTACAGTTGGAGTTTCCAAAGAGAGGCATGGGGTGTCTTTCGTAGTGCCTAATCTACACTTCAAAAAAATAGAATACAACTCCAATTTTAATGTTGAATCCCGTAGAGAAGCAGAAGGGACTGGTGTGAGCAGACCAATACTACACACTTTTGCGCAAGGACTCGAGAGCAGAATTGAAAATACAATTTCTTAATGTTGTCGATGAAATTGTAACTTTAAACTGTTTCTAAAATGGAACCAGGTCCCAATGCCCATCCCTAATGAAGAGTGAGAGGTAAACACCCTGCAGAGTCAGACTCCTTACACTCTTTTCACACTGTGAATTAAGGATTCACAGTGTTCAGAGTTGGTGGTTGTTAGAAGAGTGGACAGACTAACAAAGGCACTTTTGTTGAATTTTACATGTTTTTCTGCCGTGTTTGAATGAAGTGTGTTTTACATCGATTTGATGAGCCTATTAAGCTCGTCTTAGTTTGGTAAAACAGAGAAACAAGAATTCAGCATGTGTACAGAACATAGGTGTGAGAATTTCTAGACACTTTGTGAGTTTATTTTGTTTATTGGACATAGTGAACGTACGCAGCGCAGTGTTTCCCCTAGCTTTTTTGCTTTAGGCGGGGGGGTGCCTGGGCCGGAATGAGCGTGGTCCGTCGTTGGGGTCCTTGCAGAAGCCTCTCCCCACAGGACCCCATTACCATAATTACAGAGCATTTGGACCTGAATAAACAGTTAATGCTGATTTGTGTTCACATTTTTTTCCATATTTGTTTGTTTGTTTGTTTATTTATTCATTTATTTATTTATTTATGCATCTATCCATCCATCCATCCATCCACCCATCCATCCACATTAATCAATTCACTCACCAAGTTCAGTCTGTACACCCATGCAGAGTATCTTAAGTCTGACAGCCATGCTGGATCAAAGCCAGACTGACGGTGGTGACCCGTCTGCAGCTTCTTACTACGTGTTTCGGTGGGAGGGCTGGAACAGGTGTGTTTAGTACTAGTTGTGGCGACGTTAACCGGGGCAGGGGATTGTCAGCACTGTGGTCGGGGCTGGGAGAGAAGCTCTCATTTAGGCTAGCACCCACCGTAAAGCTAGCTGTGCTCCTCGCCTCACCACATACGGTTCATTTAAAAAATGCAGAGATTTTTGCTTGTGGCGGACATTTGGGGAACCTCTGGTCGCCCATTAATAATTTGTTTGTTTGTTGTTGATTTTTCTTTTACCGTAATGTCAGCAACACTCTCTCTCCTCCGCTCTCTGAGTGTGGGTGGGTGTGTCTGTTCCGGTGTGAGTGCACGTATATATGTTGAGAGAGAGGAGTGAGGGGGGAGCCCCTCCCGTCGCAGAGAAGAGGAGAAATGCATTAAACGATAGCGATGCATTAGACTCTGAAATTGCGCAAATTAGAGTTAGCTTTTTTTATTTGATGAAAAGAACGCCTGTTATAGGCCCTTTTGATTAAAATAAAAATTTAATAATGGATTTTTTAATTATTTTTTTTAAATCTATGACTTGAATTTCTGAGTGGGGATCCTGTTGGCAGGGCAGGGGTGTCTGTTGGGGGGGTGGGGAGCCCTCCCAAATAAACTATTTGGGAAACACTGCAGCGTACGTAATATGGTGAATTTGCCACTTACATACATCTCCCAGCTGAGGGAGCTGTGTGGACGTTACACACTTGTGCTTCAGAGGTTTTAGACTAAGCGCTCAGTTAACAGAGATAGATTGTAGTCAACTTCTCTCTCAAGCACTCTTGGCTGCAGTGCTGCTTTAGGATACAGATGACCTGACTGAAGGCTGTGTCAAACAGAACTTTATTCTCAGTCAAGGTAATGCAGGAATGGTGCAGGACAGATGAGCTGCACTAGTTCATAGAAATCACACACGCACAGAGGCACACTGGAGTGTCTCACCTGATCACACTCTGTTGTCTTCATTGCATCAGTCAAAAGATCTGGGAGAGAGACAGAGACAGAAATGTGAGTAACAGAGGGAGGCCAACATTTTTTCCTCTTCCTCTGAGTCTAGAGGCTGCATTTTTTCCCCAAAACACAGGCTACTAATAAAGGTTCTAAATACATACTGTACAAGTTACACAATGCTTTCTGCAATATACATTCATTCTATGAGACATCCAGCTTAATGCACAGAGTGCACTCAGATTATTAGGACTGTGACACATTGTTTGTTATGTTGGTTCTATACACTGGATTGGAAATGAAAGACTGAGCATGAGGTTCTGGTGTTGTCTCTTTCATTTGAGGACACAGTCCACAGCCTGATGACTTCACCCACAGAATCACTGTTTCATTTTAAAAACAGAACACTGAAAACCATGACATGAGGATGGGTTAAACTGACTCTAAAAGAATAACTCTGCATTAAGTGTAGTCCACTGTATCATACGTGTCACAGAACTCACCTGCTGCTTTTCCGTGGCAGGAGATGGCCTCTTCATACTTTCCAGCCGCTAGCAGACGGTCTGCCTTCCTGCACTGCTGATGAGCCTGAAGAGAGGCAGACACACGGAGGGAAGAGAGAGGGGTGGAGAGAGATTTACATACAGACAAGTGAGTCAAAAACAAAAAATACAAAGAGCACTGTCAGTGGTTGGTGGGATTGTTTCAAAGCAGGTTGAGTGTACAGAATTTAAGAGTGGGAAAAGACAGAGAGTTAGGTGTAGTCTACCAGACCAAAGTGATGTCTTCAAATTGCTTTTTTGGTCTAAAGCCCAAAGATTCCCAATAAACTGTCATAAATGATGAAGAGAAGCAAATCCTCACATTTAAGAAGCTGGAACCAGTGACTGAAACGATTAATCGATTATCATTATAGTATAACCTGATTTTTTCCCCCTCACTTTACTTAATCGTTGCAGCTCTATAGTCTACACAAACAGATATTTCTGAAAACAAATATAATTGCCTCACTCAAACTGAGTTTTCGGTCACTACAACAGATTTTTGAGAATGAGGTGTGGATTTTTCAAAATTCCAGTTTCTGTGTGGACATGTAAAACACAGCATTTGGAAAATGACATTAATAACAGATAATGAAGATAGTTGCAGCCCTATTTTGCTAGAACAAATGCACTTGATTTTCTTGTTAGAATCGCCAGGTCTTGTGTGTAAACATTTGTGTAAACTGCATTATCTATAGGGCTGCAACTAATGATTATTTTCATCACTGATTAACTGATTGATTCTTGATTAGTTGATAATTGGTTGGTCTATAAAATGTCAGAAATGACACTTCTGAGCAATTAACATCCCATAATGTTCTGTGACAGGCGCAGTTTATAAATGTTGAACAGGCCCAGCTGACCTCAGTTTTGGTTGAAGATGTCAGGAGGAAAAGATCTAGGTGCTTTAGAAAGAGGATTAAAACACACCCTCAGGGCACGAGGGCTCACGAGTGTTTGATGAGTGTGAAAATGATGTGATTCATATGTTATGGCAGATCTCAACACAAATGAACCTATGAGAGATTTCTGGAGCAACACATTAGTTCCAGTTTGTGCCTATCATACAACATGACATTAAAGCACAGAGCCAAACATCCTGCTTTTCATCCATCTATTATCTAAACCTGCTTACCCTTTCACAGGGTTGTGTAAGGTAACCAGGATTCTCAGTGTTTTTAAAGGTATTTCCTCTAAGACTGTGCAAACCATCTGGATTAAAATATGTATTTTGGTGCCTGAGTGGTTGAGAAGCACACATATAACATTAATGTCCATGGTTCAGCTGGAGACCTGCATGCATGCTTGCCGCATGTCATTCCCCCTTCTGTTTGCCCCTGAATGTTCTCTACTATAACAGAGAAAAATAAAAACATACCATTTTGTATGAAAGTACTAAGCAAGACAGTTGTTTGGATTAGGAAATAGACTTACAACTAGGAAAAAAATGTGCAGGATATTTTTATCCTGGTTCTGGAAATACCTTCAAAGCAGCGAAAGTGTAATAAGCAGGGATTTTTTTTTCTGATGCTCAGTTCTGTGATAGAGGGAATATCATACATTTCATATCTGAGAGACTTTTCTTCATCTTTCCAGTAGAGTTCTGACGAGGAACACTGAAGCTGTCCTGGAGGATCATGATGAACTAAGCCCCTTACTGATCCACTTTTATATCTATTTTTCTATATTTATATAATTTTGTATAATATATCCTTATTTTGTACCCTGTATGTGAATTATTCTCTTTATATATTCATTTTGGGGTGGCATGATGGTGCAGTGGTTAGCACTGTCACTAATTCAGGCAGGGCCTTTCTATGTGGAGCTGCATCTTGCACGTACATAGGTCCATTCTCCAGTCAGTACCTGTGCCCATCATGCTGGAGTTGCTCCCTGGACGCTGCACAGCAGCTGCTCCCAATACTGAGTTAAATGCAGAAATGCTGAATCTCACTATATGTATAATTATGTATGATAAGTGACAATAAAGTTGACTATCCCCTTTACCTATTTAAATGTACATACAATTAATCTTTTATATCTCTACTGTACAATCATCCTGTGCAATAATATCTATTAAACCATGAATTTCCTGCTTTCATCCTGTGCAACCAAATCTCTGTGCAATTATCCATTTTAGGGTTGCACAATATGTTAGAAAAGTCATATTATTGTGACTGAAATTACAACTGTCACATGCGACACAGTTAGTGGTAATGATCATTTTTGCATTGCAATTTTCATTTTTATTGAATAAAAAAATATTAAAATTTGTAATAAGACCTCACATTTGTTGAGGTCTGCTTGCTTTCATCTGGAAAACAATATTTTTAAGTCAGGGCATCTCTGTAGCGCTGCAGTACTTTATTATAATACTGTTATGTCACACATTTATTCTTTTTTTTTTTTTAAATTGCAATTGGGTCATCTTTAAGACGTGCTTTTATTGTGAAATTCCCATGACATCCATGTGTTGAAAACGTCTGGAAGAGTTCAGTCAAAAAATTGCAGAGTCACAATTTAGTTGCCTTTTGTAAACTGACATAAATGTAACCACACTATGCTGTAATTGTGTTAAATGCACACGTTATCACCTGAACTTAACTAAAATTGTATTGTGGCAGACTTTGTGGTATTGATAGATACTTTCATGTTGTCCAAAGAATCAATTTAATATTTATGAAAATTGTAATATACAAACCTTATTTATCATACATCCCTGTTCATTTTTCAGGGCAGCATTTTATAGGCAGCATATTTTTTTTCTTTGTACAATGCTCCACACCATCTGTGTTTTATAATGTGTGCAAATATCCTGTACATCCATATATCTGTAAAAGTGAATGGTGTTTATTGTTGTTTTTATTTTATTTATCACTCATTCTTTTCTATTTCTACTTTTGATCTTTGAGTTGCTCTAACAAGTGGATTTCCCCTGTGTGGGATCAATACAGTTTTTATGTTATTTTTTTCCTTTTATTTGTCAACCATCCCTCTGTGTAGAGGTTGTAACTTGTACTCAAAACACTAACCCTGTAGTGTTGTCTGCATTAATTAAAATGCTGATTACAAATTTGCTGGAATTTAAATCAGGCACCTTGTTTTCAGGGAGGTGTCAGTGTCATTGTCCTTAATGACAACAACGAGAAATATTAGTGTTTAAGTATCATTTTGTCTCATTAGTACTGTGTGTAACTGAGGCTGGAGACATATGGAATATAAACACATCCTGTTCACACTAGTTATTATCAAATGGCCTCGCAAACAAGTTAACTAGTAACACATTCGCCTGTCACTGTTCATAATAATACACAACACATTCAAATGTGACAGTGTCATGTCTCAACGTGTCATGTCCACTGTACAGCATGTCAAAGCTGGCAGACAACAACACGAACAGGACAAACAACAGAGCGGTTAGCAGCTCGGTTAACTTACAGTGGGAGCTGTTAGCTCATGTAGCTAACCTCTGCTCTCTCCTAGTTAGCTCCAGTAACGTTAGCCTGTTATTGCAACATCAAGAGCGAGACTTACGAGATTGAGCGGGCTGTCCACGACCTCCATGGAGTCGATTGTTCGATGTCTCACACTACATGAAAGGTGTCTCTGTCCCTCTCCCACTGTCATCCGACCAGCGGTTAAATATCTGGAGACAAATAATTACAAGTAAAACAGGGAAGCACAGTCGCCTCCACAGCCAGAGCTGCGTCAACGCGTCGTGACGTCACGGCCGTTCTACAGTACGTTTTGGTCAGATGTTTTGCTGCGACGAGTTGCCGGAAAAAGAAAAGGCTTGTCAAATTAAAAGTCTTAAAATAATAATGGTGCTGAAGTCGCAAAAGTTTGTCTCCCCTTTTCTTTATTGTATCACGTTTAAGCCATACTGCCAAACACAATATACCCCAGTTGTAAAATTCGTCTATAAAACAGAATGGTACAAAAACTATATACATATGCAACAAAAGCGAAAATAAATTTAATTTAGCGTCTGACTTCTATTGTGCACTGCAGTATGTGGGGTTTCTTCTTAGTCCATTTAAGAGTCACGTTGAGTTTGACCTCTTGCTTATGTAGGATGGGCAGAGCCAAAATCAAAATTGAATAAAGAATTAAATAAATAAATTGATTAATAGATTAATATGACAATTAATGTGCCAAAAATAATATTAAAAATAAATGTAGGCATTAATTAATTTTGAAATGTCCTATATAATGATATTCAGCTTTAATTAGCTTCTGAAATTATTTACTTTTGCATTAATTTATTTACTATCCCAATTAATTTATTTCTGTATAATTTTCTCTTGTCAGCCCCCTTTCCCTATTTGTTTTCTCAGGTTATTTCATTATTTTGCTTATAGTCATATGTATAGTTGATCTATGCACTGTAATGTCAATCAGGAAAGATAATGAAGTAGAAAGGCATTAACAAATGTAAAAGAAAAATACAGAAATAAATAAGTTTGAAATATATTTAAAAATGATTACATACATTTGAAAATTAAATGGGAAAGTAAATTAAATAGGGGAATTAATACAAAGATAAGTAAGGATAGAAATGTTGATTTATGGGACATTTATTTAGTTATTATTAATTGTTTATCACATTTTTTATTTGGTGCATATAGTGTCATTTTCATTAATTTATTCAGTTTTATTTATTAATTATATATTTGTTAATGATATATTC
>JAJHUR010083656.1:7096-23587 GCA_027495735.1 Lutjanus campechanus | reverse complement strand
CTTGGCCTGATCAGCCTCCTGTGGGGCGAGAGGAAGTGCTTGATTTATGAGTCTGAGAGGCTGGAGGATCTCAGGCGAACACACACACACACACACACACACACACACACACACACACTGTTGCTTTCTGGATGAGTGACTGGGTTGAAGTGTTTTTGATATGAGAAAGGAAGAAGGTAGAAGAATAGTAAGTGAGAGAGAAGGAAGGAAGATGAAAGTAAAAGTGATGAAATCAGGGCTCTGTGTGTGTGAGCTTGTTGTGGAGTTTTTCTTCCCCTTTAAGAACCTAAATTAGTTATGTTACATATCTACTTGTATCAGTGTTTTTACAAATGGTCCAGATGTAAACTGATGAGTCGACATTTCATTGGCAGCAGGCAAAGAGAGAACACACACAACTATCTAAGAAAGAGGCTGCACGGAATTAATGAACTAAAAATACATTTAAAAGGCTTCTTGGTTCATTGTACACCACAGACTTTCAGTATAACTCCGGGTCGTGCCACCTGCAGAAGTTCTCTGATGACTCTGCGGTGGTTGGGTGTATAAGTGATGGATGAGAGGAGGAGTACAGAGCACTGGTGGATGATTTTGTGGAGTGGGCTGGTAGAAATCACCTGTTGCTGAATGTGGCCAAAACCAGGGAGATGGTGATTGACTTCAGAAGAACAAGAACAGCTTCTCAACCCCTGAGCATACGGGGAGAGGACATCGGCATGGTTGAGGACTACAAGTTCCTCGGCATTCACATCGACAGCAGACTGAACTGGAAGGCCAACACCGAGGCTGTGTACAAGAAGGGGATGAGCAGACTCTATTTCCTGAGGAAGCTGAGATCTTTCAACGTGTGCAGCAAGATGTTGGAAATCTTCTATCAGTCTGTTGTGGCCAGCGCACTGTACTTTGCTGTAGTCTGTTGGGGAAGCAGCATCGGAGCTGGTGAGAGAAACAGACTGAATAAACTCATTCAGAGGGCCGGCTCCGTGATTGGCTGCAAACCGGACTCACTTGAAGCAGTGGTGGAAAGGAGGACACTGAACAAACTGTTATCCATCATGGATAACCATGACCATCCTCTCCATCACATACTGGACAAACAGCAGAGTTCTTTCTCCAACAGAGTGAGACAGCTTCACTGTCACAGGAAATCTTTCCTCCCCCAAACAATAACACTGTTCAATACCTCACCTCTGTCTGACAGACAGCACTCTGAATTCTCCACACCTGGTTCTTTATAGTACTGGTCCAATTAGATTTCCTTGTTTGCACTGCTGGTTTATTTATTTATTTTTATTTATCCTTTATTTAACCAGGTAAGACTCATTGAGATTTAAAAACCTCTTTTACAAGAGCGACCTGGCTAAGAAAGCAGTGCACAAACAACACCACATAGAAATCATACAAGCAGTAAAAATGTACAACTTACAGATTACATAAGGCAAAGACAAGAGCCGAGAGATCTGCTTTCTTGACCCCTCAAAGCTGATCTGAATTCCCCTAGGCCTATAAGTTCAGTCAGTCCTAAGTGCTTTTGCAAGTCGTTCCAGCTTGAGGGGGCAGAAAACTTAAATGCCTTTTTCCCCAACTCAGTCCTGACTCTTGGGACCTGCATCTGTATGATGTTCTGGTGTCGCAGGCTGTAATGGCTGGAGGTTCTGCACATGTACAGGCACAAGTATGGGGGGAGAAGACCCAGTATAGATTTATATATAAAAGTCATCCAGTGGGAGAACCTCCGAACAGATAAGGAGGGGCACCTTGCAGCAGCATACAAAGAACAATGATGAACACGGTGATCACTACCAGTCATGAACCGCAAAGCAGAGTGATAAACTATGTCCAATTTCTTTAGAGACTGGTCAGGTGCATTCATAAAAAGCAGATCTCCATAATCCAATAAAGGTAAAAAAGTCATTAAGTCATTAATCGTTCCCTAACCCGAAGTGAAAGACAATATTTATTTCTAAAGAAGAAACCTAATTCAAGAATCAGCTTGGAAACAAATGATCAATATGGGCTTAAAAGTCAGGTTGTCATCAGTCAATATGCCTAAGTATTTATAAGAGGCGACCGATTCAATTTCAGCTCCTTGGACAGTTGACAACCTGGGAATGTTTGATGGGAGCTGCTTACCATTTGAAAAGAGCATAGCCTTTGACTTATCCGCATTTAGCACTAGTTTGAGTTCATTCAGGCGGGACTGTACAACATCAAAAGCAGATTGCAAATATTCAAAGCATTGTAATACTGATGGAGATGAACAATAAATAACTGTGTCATCAGCATAAAAATGGGACACAGTATTTGGCAAATTATCACAAAGATTGTTCACGTATATTGTGAAGAGCAATGGCCCTAATATCGAGCCTTGAGGCACACCCTTTGAAACAGGAAGAAGGGAAGAAGAGGACCCAGAGGCCTGGACACGCTGTGTTCTGCCCGATAGGTAGTTGTTGAACCGCATTACAGCCTGGCTGGATAAACCAATCTTACAGAGTCTATGTGTGAGGATGACGTGGTCGACTGTGTCAAATGCTTTTGACAGGTCAATAAAAAGGGCTTAAGTTATATAATTTACCACTTTAATAGCAGCAGTTGTCGTGCTACGCTTTTTGTGAAAACCTGATTGATGCGGTGCAAGGAAACTATATTCATCTAAAAAGTATTTAAGCTGTTCACTGACCAACTTTTTGCGAACCTTGGAGAGAACACATAACTTAGAGATGGGCCTGTAGTTATTAACATTAGAGGGGGCGCCACCTTTCAACAGGGGAAGGTCATGGGCAGACTTTCATATGTCTGGAATCTTGTATTCAGAAATGGTAAGATTAAAAATATGGCACAGAGGTACTGCTATGAAGTTTGCAGCAGACCTCAGAAAGAAAGGCTCGAGGTTGTCAGGTCCAGCAGATTTACTGAGGTCCAGTTGTTGAAGAGCTCTGAGGACCTCGGCTACATGAAAAGGCGTGATGTCAAATTCTGGCGCCATATTGTTATGAGGTGGCGTCTGAGGGCCAAACTTCTGCTCGTTCAAGTGATGTGGATGTAAGGACTCAAATAAAGACCCTGGGGAAATAAAATGTTAATTAAAACAGTTAAGAATGTCTGATTTGTTGTTTATGGTTAGTGAATCTTTTACAATAAAAGAAGGTAACTCATTTGTGATTTCTTCCCCAAATGAGGATTTAACTACTTTCCAGAACTTCTTGGGATTATTTAAATTACGAGTTGTCTGGTCAAGATAAAACTGGGATTTAATCTTTTTAACAAGGGAAGTGAAACGGTTTCTAAGCTGCCTGAATTTCTGCCAGTCATCCTGAGATTTAGATTTCCTAGCCTTAGCCCAGGCAGCATCCCTTACTTTGAGTAATCTGGACAGCTCGGGAGAGAACCAAGGATTGTTTCTACCCTTTACTCTATACTTGCGGATGGGGGCATGTTTATGATAACAGTGAAAGCATCATAAAAGAATTTCCAGGCTAGCTCTACATTATTAATGATTGAGATTCTGGACCAGTCAGAGTGCCATACATCATGATGAAAAGCTTGCTCACAGAAATGTTTATAATCTCGTTTTAGAATAATCCGTGGCTTTAATTTTGGGAGTTTAGCTCATCTGACTGTAGCAATGACACAGTGATCACTCAAATCATTAGCAAAGATGCCAACATCCGAATATTTATGGGGGGGAATTGGTTAAGAATAAATCAAGAAGAGAAGATTTATCTGGAAACTTGTGATTTGGGCGTGTTGACCCGTTAGGTTAAAGGAGTCACGCAGAGATTTAAAATTATCAGAGACAGGGGACAGCCAATCAAAGTTCAAATCTCCTATGAGAATAATCTCTTTGAAATCTAGTGCTGAAAGCTGGTTGTTCAATGAAATTAAGGCTTCGTTACAGGCTGAAGGTGGTCTATAACAGCCTACAATGGTGATAAAATGACCCTTATGAAGCTCTAGATTTAGGGCAAGTAGTTCAAACTGTTTGCTAAGGGAAACTGAAGAAATGACTGTGGTGTGAAAGTTATGTCTGACATAAATTGCAATGCCACCCCCTTTTCTGGAACGGTCACAGCGAAAAACATTATAACCTTTAATTGCAATATCTTTGTCTGTAATGGAGTTCTTGAGCCAAGTTTAAGAGAAAACAAGAATGTCTGCATTAGTCGATTTTGTCCAGATTTTCACTTGATCTAGTTTTGGTAGCAGACTTCTTACATTTAAGTGAATAATACCAAGTTCTGATCTTGATTTAAAGTCACTTGGAGAGGCCAGACAATTAATATCAACCAAAGAAGAAGCAACAACAGGAGATAAATGAGTGGTGGCAGTGGGGATAAGTCTTGCTGGATTGCAGTGTAAGGTCAATGTTACATGACAGAAGACGGGACCCTGCGCGGTTTAAATGGAGACGATCGTGCTTGAAGAGGTCTGGTCTGTGTAGGAAGGTGGTAAAATTATCTACATAGGGGATGCCAATACTATTGCAATAGCCTTTGAGCCATATATGAAGTTGCCTTATTCGGCAAAATTTTACATCGCCAAAGGAGGGGGGAGGAAGCGGGCCAGAGATGATGCACTGCTTGTTTGAGTGTAAAATATTGTGAATGAGACGAATGCAGTCCTTCATGAGTTTTATTGACTGTTGCAGTTTGAGGTCATTTACTCCTCCCACATGAGTGACAACGGTCTGGGCAGAGGGATGGTTTCGCAGCAGCTGGGCGATGACGTCATTAAGTTGATTTGTGCAGGCTCCTGGGTGACACGAGGTGTAACACCTGTTGATTCGGGCATCACGAACCATGGAGAACCCAACTAAAAGAACGGGGGAGTTGTTTTCAAGCTGTTCATCAGCTTCCGAACCGTTTGATGGTCCAGAGCGATCAACAGCACCGAGAGCTACAGCACGCTCCGCTAGGTGATGGACTGAACGCCGAAGCTGTTTCACAGAGGGGGCTCGAGACTCCCTCTGTCGCTGCGAGGGGGGATGTGCTCTAGGAAACGGCGGAGTTGGGACATGCTGCTGTGATAGAGGAGGGGGCTGAGGTGGGGGGAGAGTGGGGAAATCCTGCTCTTCCAACAGGTTGAAACGATTGGTGAGTGGAATTTTGTCTGGAGGGGAGAGGAATCGTGGAGGAGACTTCTTCTTTCAGCTGAAGTTGTTTACTGAAATCCAGGTACTGTTACTGGGAGTGGAGCTACTGATTTTTGGATTAGGGGTGAAATGGCCGAGAGCTACAATCGTCTCCTTGGGCTTAGCTCCTTCCCTAAGCCAGCGGACCTCTGGAGCCCCAGTGAAAGGCTCATCTGCCGGGGCGGCAGCCTGGGACTCAGCTGGATTGGGACCAGCACCCACAATTATCCCGGTGGAAAGCTGGTCTGCCGGGATGTTAGACTGGAGCCCTGCCTGAGGTGGGATAGAGGCTGTAGCAGGTGAAATGAAAATATCCTGTTGAGCTGCAATTGAGGAGGCGCCGACCGGGATGGTGGCGTCCAGTTCGGTTCCTGCGGAGGCAGCAGCAGCAGCTCCCACCGTGACCAGCGAATCTATGATCTCTTCCTCTTTTCGGATGTAGTGGAGAATGGATATGTGTCCCTCCAGTTCAGCAATGATGCGGCGATGATCGAGAATGACTTGGTTCAGCTGGAGGCAGCGATCACATCCGGATGGTGAGGTGAGTGGTGGCATGGTAGTGGTATGGAGGTAGATGGTGGCTGGGAATGAAAACAAACTGCGGCCAGTAACAGTGGTATGTGGAAACAAATGTTGTAGGCTTAGGTATGGCTTGATATGTCCACAGTGGCACTGATCGGGCACTTACTCGCCCAAGCTACACAATGTAGCCCACGAACAGATGAAATAGTGGTAGGGTGGATGTAGTAGTCCGACTCGAAACTTACCGGCAAAGGCCCCAAGAACGGGGTCTACTGCTGTGATATGGCCTCCAGTAAGTCTTGGTGGTGGCGCCGGCTGCAGCTGATGTCGGTAGCAGCGGGCAAACAAAGCCGGTCTGGCTGGCGGTTCTGATCCCAACACGGATCCACTAAGTGGGCCCGCTGTAAAGATCAGGCTTGCTCCGGTGTCTGTAGTCCCTGTTGTCAGGTACTACCAGGGCATTTCAGGCCTAGTTGTTGGGAGCTCAGCTGACAGAATTTTCCCATGCTGTCAGAGCAGCCCTTGTCACGAGACTCATACAATACAAACAATATAAAATGTTAGATATTACGGAGAGGAGCTGATACGGGAGCCACAGACATGGCAGACATGTTTTCTCCTTGATTCAGAAAATGAAAACTCATCCTTAGCTCCCCCCGGTCATGACTGGACACGTACAGTGTTGTGGTACACTACTGGTACTCTATATTTGGTGTAGTGTGGTCCCGTATATTACTATTCCTGTATATTACTCATATATTTTTCATTTTTAGTACTACTTATTGTGTATATATGTCTATTTTTCTCATACATTTTATTTTTTGACCTGTTTTTCTGTCTGTGATGACAGCTGCTATAACACAAGAATTTCCCAGTTTGGGATCAATAAAGATCTATCTATCTATCTATCTATCTATCTATCTATCTATCTATCATGTAGACTTGAGATTCACCGATCTGTGAAATCACTGCAGGACACAGAACTGTAGCTGCAGCACTCTTTTGATGCATTTACCTCAGAGTTCAGGGGCCTCATTTATAAAGGTTGCTGCGCACAAAAAGATTGCGGAAACGAGGTTGAAATGCGCGTATGCATTTTTCACCGCTAACGTTGGGATTTATAAAGAAATACTAAGCGGAAAAAGGTGCGTATTCCTATGCATACTTTCGGCCATCCGTAGACCTCCCGCAAAGTTTTTCAGACACGGGAATCAGCGACATTCAATGATTAATTTTGCCGTTTTCAGTGATCCAGTTGAACATATTGCGTTTTGTTTTCCACTTACTTTGAATGGCTTTCCGTTTGTTTTATCTCTGTGTTTAAATGTGTGAAGTCGATTGTTTCTAAAAGGACGCGTCTGCTGCTGGAGGGTGAAGACGCACAGCCGAGGTGCAGTGGAGGCGCAGGGCGCACAGCTGCAGCACCTCTGAGACGCTGGAACACAGCGAGTAAAAGAAACAGAAACTCTTTCTGTTGGAAAAAAAACCCCTGATTATTTGTACATAAACGTGTTGGTGCATTTGATTTACTCTCAACTCAAACAAGGGGAAACATGTTACCCATTACGCAGGCGACCTGAATCATCCCGTGCGTCTGGCTCACTCTGCCCCCCTCTGACTTCAACACTCCTCCACTCAGGTGAGACTCCCTGATAGTAAGTTTCTCATCGAAAGATCGAGGTGTTTTTCTACTACCCGTGGCACAGAAACACACTCACACGGCCCGTGGATCTGCGCTTTCTGGTTTATATTTTTTCTGTTGGACTATTTATTTTTTAATTAGTCTCGGCGAGTGTTGTATTTGAGGCAAAAGTATTTTCAGCGTCCGCCACGCGCTGCCACTCTGATGCCTTTTTGGCGTCTGTAATGTCCACGGTTTGTCCACCAAATAACATATTTTCCTTGTCTCAACCTCCGCAAACAAAAACGTTGGTTTCTAGCCTTTTCTAAATGTCCTTTTCTAGCCTTTTCTGCAGCTTTCTCCTGCAGTCAGCGTGAATGAATATTAATTTTGGGCGTTTCATTGACCATTTCTAGGCAGTTATGGGCGTTACCTGACATCCGCAGAAGGTTCGCCACATTTCAAGTTGATTGTGATTTATAAAGGAAAACCAGCGTAGAATGTGCCTACGCCCTGTTTTATAAATCCGAATATTTTTGTGCGTAAGCACTTTCTGTGTTTCATGCGTACGCCATCTTTTACGGTGAATCCTACACACAGTTTTATAAATGAGGCCCCAGGTGTTTCCTCTGTATTTGTTCACCTTTGCAACCTAAAATACCCTGCTGCTGAGCAGGAAGGTAAAGCTTTTGATTTACCAGGCAGTCTTTGTTCCCACCCTCACCTACCTCACCTACCTCTTTTTCTAGCAAATAAGCTGTGGTTCATGAGCTGGTTCCTGGAACCTTTGTGCTATCTAGAAAACCATCCTGTGTTTCCACCAGTTTGGTTCATAATTAGGTGCACCAATTGGAACAGAATCTGTTCAATGTTGGTGGAAAGAGATTATGTAAGATGGCTGGGCTCATCCTTATGCTGCATTCCAAAGAACTCGGCACCTGAAAATTTCCAACCTCCTACAAGAAAAAGTACAATTTACAAAGTACTATGGAATGACACTCAGAGTCAGAGTTTCTGCTTGTGCACTCTGGGCAATCCATCTCCCCTGACTTCATGAAGAAGCAGCTGCCTGATGTCACAATCGCAGCACTGACAGAAACCTAACATAATACAAACTAAACTATTTATAACAGCCTCTGTTATATCATGTGTCATTTTTCCTCTTCTGTCATTTATGTAAGGAGGGAGCGCTGCCGAAGGTTCAACTGAGAGTACACTTTACAAAGAAACTTTTAATGGTCAGTCATGTTTTTTGTTTACTTTTGGCTTTGAGCACCCGGAACACTTTGAGTTCATTAGTCAGAAATTTCATCTGGGAACTTCTGACCTCTGATGTTATCTCAAATGCAGATATTAGAGACAGAGTGAGGAGCTCAGCCAGTTAGATGGTTGAGATGATCAGCATCTGATCAGGAGCCTCCAGAGTGTCTTCCTTTGGAGATTTTCTAAGCATGTCCAGCACGTAGGAAGGTCCAATTGGTGCATTCCATGTGATTTTCCAGTCCAAAATTTCATCTGGAATTCCTCATTAGGTCAGATTTCTGACTCAGAAAGTTGGACACAGCCTCACAAAAGCTGCAGTAAAGCTGTAGTATTCTACTGTTTATTAGCACTTCTGTCTTTTGTGTCTCAGTTGTATAGACAGAACTGTCCAATTTCTATCTGTGGACATGTTGCTACGGTGTTTGCATGTGTAAAATATGCATAACCGTATGTTCACATTGCCACGGACACAGCTAAAAAACGGCCAAATGTGGCAAGCTACATTGTCGCAGAGTCACTTGCGAAGTGTTGTGTAGCGCTCTTTGACATCAATGAGCACTTGTGTGTCAGTGCCGGTGAGCATGGACAGTCAAGCTGCATTTTTTTTGTTGATGTTGCGATAAGAAAAAGGGGATATGGTTAAATAAAAATGGGAACCGGCTAACGGCAAGAATATATTTTCCTTCCATTGTTAACACAGCACAGGTCTCAAGTCTTTTCAGCTTCAACCAGTTCAGAGGATGAGCCTGGATGTCAGTCTCAGGACCTGACTGTGTGATCAGCTGCTGCGTCTGTAAGTCAGGAGATAATTACACTCAGACTACAAGTGCAAACTCATTGAAAGGTGCAGATTTGTTCTTTGCATACACGTAAATCTGGCCAGCAGTGTTGTGTTATCTCCCTGTTTCTCCAGTCATTCAGAACTGGGTGTGTGTATGTGTGTAGCTACAGGTGTGTGTGTGTGTGTGTGTGTGTGTTGGTGATAATAATGAATTGCTGCTGTCTGTGTATGTGTGTGTGTGTGAGGTCTGCCTCTTTGCTCAGAGGATTTAGGATTTGTTTGCTTTTCTTCACTTCTCTGCTCCAGCAGCAAAGACTCAAACATGTTTAATTCAGCTCGGTGAAACATTGACGTCCTTGTCCTTCCACGAGGGCTGAATACGGGGGAGCAAAGATCTGTGAATCTCCTGGGAAAAAAAATCACCAAAATGTGGTCCCCTGACCTGGGGAAAAAGTACCCAGAACCTGGGGTTGTTAGCATGTGTGCACACTTTTGTGTTTGTGTGCGAATGACTGTCGTATGTACTGAAAATAGACACCTTCTCCAAAGCTCATTAATAACTTTGCGTAGTTAGAATAGTGTCTTTTGAAGGGGAGTTTTGGTCTACTAAAAATATCTTCACATGATTGAATGAATATGAAGAATCACGTCAGAAAATTGGAGTAAATGTCATTTTAGGATTAATTATCCACAGTGCTCCAGTTATTGAGGTGTCACACTGCTCAGCCTCCCTGGGAAAGTTCATTGCAGGGTGTTGGAAAGGAAGCTTCAACCAAATGTCTAATCCCAGATTCAAGAGGAGAAATATGGATTCTGTCCTGGTCATGGAACGGTGGACCAGCTCTTTACCCTGCAAGGTTGCTGGGGTGTTAATGGGAGTCCAGCCATCTAGTCTATGATCATGCCACCCGGGGAATCCTGTGTCGGGTACTGTTGGTGCCGTGGAGCTGTACTGTGTGGGGTACTGTTGGAGCTGTGGGGCTGTACTGTGTGGGGTACTGTTGGAGCTGTGGAGCTGTACTGTGTGGGGTACTGTTGGAGCTGTGGAGTTGTACTGTGTTGGGTACTGTTGCTACAAAGCATCTGGTCCTTGTATAACCAAAGTGAGAGCTGTGTCCTCAGCACAAAGTCAAACAAGTTCTCAGTGGGTGTTGGACTCCTCAAGGGCTGCCCCTTGTCTCCGATCCTATTTGTGATTTTTATGGCCAGGATGTCAAGGTGCAGCCGGGGCGAGGAGACTGTCTGTCTGGTTTCTGAAGTTCAGAACGGCATGTCTGCTTTTTTCAGATGATGTGGTTCTGTTGGCTTCATCAGACTGTGACCTTCAGCACACACTATGGTGGCTTCCAGCTGAGTGTGAAGCAGCCTGAATGACAGTCAGCACCTCCAAGTCTGAAGACATCGTTATCTGCCAGAAAACGGTGGTTTACTCCCTCTGGATCGAGCGTGAGTTGCTGCCCCAAGCAAATGATTTTAAGTATCTCAAGGTCTTGTTTAATGAGAGATGGTAAAATGGAGCATGAGATCAACAGGTGGATTGGTGTGCATCAGCAATAATGCAGTTGTTGTAGTGAGCTGTTGTGGTGAAACTTAATTTAACAATCAATCTGTACTCCACCCCTCAAGTATGGTCATGATGTTTGGGTAGTGACCAAAAGAATGAGATTGCAGATACAAGTGGCCAAAAATTAGTTTCCTCCATTGGTTAAACTGCTGCTCCTGCCCATCAAAAAGGAACCACTAGAGGTGGTTCGAGCATCTGGATGACTGCCTTTCGAGGTTTCAGCTGGCAGGGTAGATCAAAATTTCACTAGA
The DNA here is from genome assembly GCA_027495735.1 of Lutjanus campechanus. Taxonomy (NCBI): domain Eukaryota; kingdom Metazoa; phylum Chordata; class Actinopteri; order Lutjaniformes; family Lutjanidae; genus Lutjanus; species Lutjanus campechanus. The sequence goes on along the minus strand of JAJHUR010083656.1, from coordinate 12,451 downwards.
GGGATTATATATCCCATCTGGCCTGGCAACACCTTGGGATCCCCCAGGAAAAGCTTGAAAACTTTGCTGGGGAGATAAATGTCTGGAATACCTTGCTCAGACTGCTGCCACCGTAAGTCAACCCTGTACAAGTGGAAGAAAATGGATGGATGGATGTCAGGGAATTAATAATTTTCAAATTACAGGAAAACCTTCAACCCTTCAACATCCAATTTTCAGGACCGGCTAACATGATAACAAGCTGACATGGCTGTCCCAGGTCCAGGTTTCACAGAGGAACACCTTATTTGTATGAATTTGGACACAATCAGTATGTCCTTCAGCAGAATTTGATTCCAGTGTGTACTGGTCACGTGTCCTCAAAATGGACAAAGATTTTGAATGACCACTTCCAATAACGTCTAATTTTATCCTGTCTACCTTGTTTCTCAATAGGTGAAGGTCACGTGATGTCAGGATGCCTGGATTCTCACCAGACCCAGCCCCGTCAGAACACCATGATGATACCATCTCCACCGCTGAAGGAAGTTATGTTGTGCTGGGAGAGGAAGTGAGGGATATGGAGCTGTCTCAGGATCTATCAGAGTCGGAAAAAGTTCTTTCTCCCTCATTTCCACTAGAACAGAATGAAGAGGAAACACAGCAACTGGACAGTAGCTGGAGCCAAGATGGAGACCTGCAGGGATGTGGACAGTGAGTGTCCTATCACAAGAACCTGATAGTGGACTCCAGGGTTTGACAAATATTAAACATTCATAGTTAAAAAGTTAATAATAATAAACCAAACAGTAAAAAATGACTACAGATCTCTTCTGTACTGGTCAACATGTCCTCAGAGGTCGACTACCAAGAACTCCCAAAACAACATATATGACCATTGGAGAGTACCAGCAAGAGGTTCCTCAGTGATACCAGACTGTTGTGAAATGGTTGCGGTTTAGACACCAAGACTACTTAGTTAGGTTAAGGAAATGATTGGTCCACCTTAAGTTCCTCCCTATTGTACGTGGACTTTCTTACTCATTATACTAGTCCAGTCATGATTATGTTGGCCACTAGAGGTCGCAGCCTCACAATCAAAGTAAATATGGGTCGTAATAATCTGCTTGAACAGGCGACCTGCATGCATACAGCTTTTTCTCTGTTGAGGATGAGCTGATAATGGCAGCTCTTTGAGAAAATGCTTTTTTAGGCTGTATAGAAGAATTTTTGTCACAGTTCTGCAATTTTCCACTGAGGCAAATTCCATGAACAGTCGAGAGCTTAAGTCCTGACATCACTTCCTGGCTCTGTTGCATTTTCTCATTGAGTATTGAAAGGTAAATGATTATCCAACACAGCCTCTGTTTCTGTAGTTTTAGTGTCTGACATCAGAACTCTGTGTATCTTTAGCTGTTTGACTTTCTCTGTCTTTCCAGACTGGAGAGGAGGTGGGTCCTCTGGCATGAATTTATGAAAGAACACGCCCACCTGGACACCTGGCTGCAGTTGGCTGAGCAGGCTGTCAGTTCCTCTAACCCCACCCATGTTAACTATGTCACTGCCGGGGAAGAACTGAGGAAGTTTGAGGTGAGGAGAAGTGAAACACACAGTCAGATCTCTCCTCTCCACTCTTACCTTTCACCTGGACTGACCTCGGAGATTAATTGATCTGTCTTGTATATAATTATCGAAATTAAAGTAGGGATGTCTCCTAGATCCATATACCTGTACTTGTTTTCTATAAAAATCTGGACAGGTCACATACAAGGCTGTCAGGGGAAGACAAACTCGGGTTAGAGTGAAGTTCAGGAATGGGTTAAAGACATAATCCAGGTAGAGTGTAAATATCACTCAGCAGCCAGTCGTGAAGCTGAAGCAGGCAGTATTTATGTGTAAATCAGGTGTCTTACCACTTTAAATCACAACGTTTGAGTATGCAGCAGAGCACAGCGCCCAACACCACTGACCCAGAAGCTGTAGATTCTCCTTCTTGGTCTAAATTGAAATTTTGAACACAGGAACAAGCACAATTATCATTAATATAAAACTACAAACTTTAATACTATGTGCATAGTGTGGTAGTTTCATAACACAGACAGCCTCTCAGTGAAATAATTTAATGGGTGAATTGTCATGTTTGAGGCCCAAATAATTAAAAGTTTTGAAAATGTGAAGTATAATTTACCCATTTAATATTAATTTATGGTATATCATTATTCTGGCAGATGTTAATGTTTTAAAAGAGCTCCAGACTCTGCTGGAAATGTTTTAATAGCACAAAGCAGCTCCGAATCATCTGCATAATGCAAGATTTTAATGTCTGAATTTTATAGAGTGAGACTAGAGCAGCAACAATCAGTTGATTAATTCAATAGTCATTAGACACTAAATTATCCAGCCACTATTTTGATAATTGATTGTTACGTTACATTACATGACATTTATTTAGCTGATGCTTCTGTCCAAAGAGACTGTGTCATAGTGCTCCAGGTGCTACATTTAGAAAGAATAAGAGATGAAGAGGTTTGTGTTTTGTGTGTTCAGAGGCTGCGATGCGAGGCCGGATCTCGGCTCGTCCAGTTGGACAGTCTGACCCGCAGGAATCGAACACTGACTAGGATGTTTCAGGGCACCATGAAGGCTCGGCTGCTGGTGTCAGTAAGGGAGTGCGGGCGACGTTGGGATGACGTGAACGTCAAACTGGAATCCATTACTGGACAACTGAAGGTCAGAGGTCACAATAACCCAACAATGTATAGGAAAGTCTGCTCAGGAGGTGTGGACTTGAGTCACACATTTGATGGCTTTGCATTTGAGAAAAACAAAATGGACTTGCAACTCTGCTTGGACTTCAACACCATTGACTTGTGACTACACTTGGACTTGAGCCTTTTCACTTGAAAATACTTGATACTTTCCCCCAAAGCCTAAAAAGTCTGTTATTTGTGAATTCACAAATCAATTAATTTCCCTTCATTTCCTGAGTGAACTAACATTAACACAGTTCAGTCTCAGCAAGTCGACCCATAATTCACCAGATCCACTTTGTTTGGACCAATCAGACAGCAGAGAACCACGAAGAACTAATGTTACATTACTGAGCTCCAGCTGGAAAATAGGAGACAGAAAGATCATTTTGTTCATGTACAAAAACTTTGAGGCAGTCAACAAAAAAAAAACAACTCAACAACTTCCAACTTCATTCAGTATTTGAACCCTAACCCTCACCGTTACCCAAAAAGGGGTAAGTTGATTCTAATTTTAACATAGTGAGCAGGCTAATGCTTAGCTAGCATTAGCCTAACTGCTAAGTAACTTTGTAAATCACTGAGGCTGGAAATTGAATGTTAAGACTTGTTTATTACTGAAAAGGTTTAGGACTTGGGACTTGCAAAACAATGACTTGGTCCCACATCTGAGCTTTAAAATTAGAAACCATCAGAACAGTTGGAGCTGAAACAGTTTGATGGAGAATCTCTTTCTGTCTCTCTCAGCTGTTTGTGTCAGAGTGGGAGGGGTTTGAGGCAGAGAGGGAGGAGCTTGCTCTCTGGTTGGCTGACCTGGACGTTCGTCTGACAGAAGTGGATCACCTGACAGGAAACACCTGTGAGAAGCTGAGACAGCTCCAGGTGTGTGTGTGTGTGTGTGTGTGTGTGTGTGTGTGTTACAATAGAGGTTCATCTTATGGTCTGTTTTCATACTTCCTGTATATTTACCTGTTAGTCTTTGTGTGTGTGTGTGTGTGTGTGTGTGTGTCTGTGTGTGTGTTCGTTCAGTCCTTCCAGCAGTGTGTGTGTGTGAACTCGGGCCGTGTGAATGCCCTGTTGCAGCGCGGCGAGGAGTTGATCCAGCGCAGCCAACCGACTGATGCTCAGCATGTAGAGAGCCGCCTACTGGAGCTGCTGCGGCACTGCAGCCTCGTCTACAACAACATCGCACGGACACACACCCGGCTGCTGAGCATGAGACTGGTACACACACACACACACACACACACACAGTACACACACACATGAGGATGGTCATTTTTAACCCAGCAGCTTATAACAATCTACTGTTTTCCAGGTCACAGGGCATCTAGAGGCACTAAGTGAAGGTATTCTGAATTTACCGTCTCTCAGGGGAACCACAGTGATTTAGTGTTGCACGTTCTTAAAGGTAGCAGGTTTGGCAGAGTCAGATTTTCTAAAAAATGGTCAAAATCAAAACAGCAGAGGATTAAATATTTTGACTTTTAGTCCCTAGTGTGGATGAAGCATCTAGGACATTGGATTCATTTCCCATAATGCAACTCAACATGGGGCACGGATGTAACGCATCACGTAGATGGAGTGGAGTTTTGCCTGTGGTTGCGTGCCAGCCGAGATTTAAAGTTGGATAGATGAACAGCTGAGGTTTGCCTGGTGATAATGCAGTTGTTTATGCAGGGTTTGGAAACAGTCTATAGTCTGTTCTAAGTGCTACTGAATTAACTACAATTTTAACTACAGGATCATTGATGCACCGGATTTTATTGATTTAAAATGTACAAACACCCTCAAAGTTGCTCTGCTGCATCACACTGCCTCTGGTACAATGAGGTATTTACTTTAAACATTTTTGAACAGATTGTACTTTTGTTTTTTACACAGAAATACACAGGTTTTACCTGCTGGAAGCCCTCTCAGCTGCATAAGTAAGGAGAAAAATAGACAAAACATTAAAATAGAGATAAGCCGTGCAGTACCCACTCGCATGTTCTGCAGTCAGTGCAGCAGCTTCAGCTGATCATAATGGACACATCTGCAGCAGCTTCAGCTGATCATAATGGACACATCTGCAGCAGCTTCAGCTGATCATAATGGACACATCTGCAGCAGCTTCAGCTGAATGGACACATCTGCAGCAGAGGTGTCGTGCTACAGTACATGTGGTCACTGTATTTTGGCTGTTAGACGGCCTGTTAAATGCCCTCATCTTTCAAACTCTGACTCCAGTTTACAAAGTCTCAAGTCTAACTGAAGATGACATCATCATATCAGTAGCTCTCTCCATGAGTAAACAGACCTTTATGTTTCACAGTGGTGATGTGCTCCTTTAAAAATATTTCTCCACTCATAAATATTTCATCAGCTAGTCATTCAAAACAGGAGCTCTGTGTTGGCCAGGAGCTTGTTCATGATTAGATCGAACTGTTGCTGAGATTGTATGCACACCTCTTCTTCCTCTTCTTCTCCTCTGTACCAATCCGTGTAGTTTTATTTACAGCATGTCTTTTGTTTTGATGATAATCACTGCACAAGAAGATGACAAAGAGGAGTTTAAAACTGTTCAAAAATGTCTGAAGTATACATAAGTTTTATATGGTTATGTTAGCAGTGGTGAAAGTAACCT
>JAJHUR010083654.1:0-18297 GCA_027495735.1 Lutjanus campechanus | reverse complement strand
CTCTGTCCCCAGTGATGTCACAGTCGTATGGTTACGAAACCGTCATGGCTCCTCAAAATGCAGCTCGATCCCACAGTGGACACAGCTCTGTGAGAAGGTTTCCTGCTCTTGACTTATTCTGGGACATTTACATCACATTAGGAAAATGACAAACAATAATGGAAAACCTGAAATTTGTTTTTTGTTTGCTTGCTTTGTTGTACTGTAAACTCAAAAAAATTCTTAAAAACATCTTCAGCTTCCCCAAAATAAAGGTCCAAAACTGTTATTGTAATGCGATTGAGATATATAACTACACTCTAAGAACAGATGTATTAAAAACAACACACGATGTGCAAAATTTGCACATTGTCTGTGTTCCTTCAACATATCGATTGTTTCAAAAAGGTCAACCCAAAGATGTGTAATTTTGACACAAAACATATTTCGATGGGTTATAATGTGCAATTACAAGTTTATGGTTTAAAACATATGTGTAAAATTTCCATTTCTGGAAACAAGACAGAAACATGTACATCTGTTAATATAAATACATTACAAGGATGTTAACAGTTAACTGTTAATCTAGCGCAAACACAAATCATGAAACTGTGAACTCCATTGTTTTCCTGCACAGTGCAGCTAAACACCAGGCTAAAATAATACAGACGTGCAGATGTGGACCACAATTCTGTTAAAATTTATTGATACAATAGGAAGAAAAAAAGATGGAGAGAAAGGGCGCAAAGGTCAGGTACAGAGTTCATGTCTTTACTGAAGGCTTACTTGTTTAGCTGCTATTCAACAATGAAGAGCACATTTGAAACTATTTGTGTTTATTTAATTAATATGTCCAGCTTTGTGCATTATAGCAGCACAATAGCAGCACATTAGTCAGGATTATACTGTGCTGTCCAACAGGCGGATCCTGCTGCTGGAGCACAAGAGGCTGTCAGAGTGCGCTGCTTCTCCCTCATTCACAGTGATGGGAAGATTTAAATTAAATAAGCACAAATAGTTCCAAATGTGCTCTTTGCTGGTGAGTATTTGTATAGGGAAAATATTTACACACAAAGCATTAAGGGTGCAATTCAATTTACCATATCCATTCTGAAATATTCATATCCAGACAGAAGACAAGGTAATGAAAACCACAAAATTGAACATAACACCTCAGCTACGTAATTTCGTGCCTTGGGGTTCAAATGCAGCTTATTATGTCATTGCTTGACCTAATACCTAAAGGTATCAGAAGTTTCAGACAACGTAATCAGTTCATATTCTTTTATTATTTGAACAGCTCAGGATCATCACAAACTCAATGAACTCATTTACTGCCTGTGGCAAGACATGGATGACTTCACCAGACAAAGGCCTTTGTCTATGGTCTGTTCTCAGTGGCAGAATAGAACCAGTCCTGTAAGTCTGGCCATACACATCAACACTGAGAGACAAATATGGTATTAGCCACAGAAAGATAATTTTCAAGGGTTAGCCTTCAGTTGTCCAACAAGATATATTTGCTTTGTTGAATGACACCACACTGACGAGAAAGGCTCTGGTTACTGATAAAACAGTGATACATTTGTTTGGCCATGGATCTTATGTTGCGACAAACTTACCAAGGAAGTCAAAGATCTTTAGCTGCACTGCTGGGAACAGGAATCCTTCCTCTGAACTGGCAGCTTTAAAAATATCCAGGCAGACGACAGGTTATGTGCATTGTGTGATTTAGGAGAAGCTGAGAGTGAATCACATTTTCTTTTGTATTGTCCTTTTTATGCCGTAACTCTCTAAACACAAGATCTGTTTACATTTTTCTTTACAGGCGTATGTGTGACAGGTGACCTGCAGAGCTCACCGAAGTAGAAAGTTTCTGCTGTGTGGAACTACAGAGCTAATGTGGTAGCATGTAGAGTTAGCACAGTAATGTAAACAGTTAATCACCAACACTACTGTAATTGCCAGGACGTGCCCGGGGAAAGTATGACGTAAAACATTGCACAATCAAGCATTTATTTCTGGTAAAAGACCAAATCAAACACCCGCCAAAGTAATCAATAGTATATTACTGTAAGTACATTAGCCGCAAACATGTCATCATGTCTCCACATTAGTTTAATCAGACCAGTGACATCATAATGAGACAGAAACCTGTGTGGATGAGTCACTGAACTTATCAAGTAACTTGTTACTTGTGATCACGGATAACACAGTGAAAAGGTTTCTACCTCTACTGTCGAAAACCAAATAACAAAGGCCGGCGTGGAAATGCCACCAGCAGATGGCTGTCCTCAACCTGTTCGCCAAGGTGTCAAACAGGTGTCCAAAATCTAAACGCAGAAACACTGTAGCCTGCTTAGAAGAACAAAATCCAGGTTAGCTTTAAACACCAACTGTTGTTGTATCACTTATTTCAGACCACAGTTGTCAGCCTCCCTGACGGTCGGAGACTCGCTATGCTCCTTTACGACTCTTTAGGGCCAGTATCTGGAGGAGGTCAACCGTGCCAATTCTTTTATCAACGCATCCATGTTGACTTCCAGATATGATAAAAAAAACATTATAAAACACTTTCATTGGATTGCTTGTGAATATCAAAGTTAGAATTGTAACTGAGTATGTGAACTCTTCAAACAGAACATCTCATTAAAAAAAAACAAAAAAAACAACAACATATTTTTCCAAGAAAGTCAAGGAACCAGGAAGTCACAGGCAGCAGACACAGACAGCTTTTACCGTTATACTTTTTGGTCTCAGATAACCCGGCACGTGCAAACTAACAGTCAGAGGTGCAAACCACAATGCTTAAGTTTCAACCTCAGTACTATGAGAAGTCAAAAGTCATTGTCAATACACTTTTTTCTATTTTTTCTATGTTCTCTTCTAATTGCATAATATGCAGTATTTTCTTTCTGTTCTTTAAAGGAGCATCTGTGAATCAATAAAGAGGATCAATAAAGTATTTCTGATTGTGATTGTGATATTCTGGATATTAAGCCTGTTTCATATGAATATTTAAGTAAAGTCCTTTGAACCTGTATTTGTTTTTCCTCTATCTCTAAGGGCCCTTTGGTGCTCCACTCCCTTCCCATTTTGACCAGACTGTCCTTCAGTCTTTTCCTTTCTGGAATGACTCCAACATCCAAACAGAACATATTCAGCAGTTTCCCTGCAGTTTCTCATTGTCTTTTACATGATAAACAGACTTTTTCATGATAAACAAAGTAACCTTTAATCTTGTGTGTCCTAATCTTATCCTTATCCTATACCTTTTAGCTCTAACATACTCTTGAATTTTGCAATGGTTCCTACACTTTGTTTCATTATTATTCTAGCCAGTTTGTCTGCAATCTCATTTCCCTCAATTCCTACATGTGTGCTGGGATCCAGCAGAAATGAATGAAATGAACCATTCAGTAAATTCAGTAACATCAAATATAGCTCTAATAAAAGATCTTCTTGAGCTGTTTCTCCTGATTTTATACTCTGTATTGCAGCTCCGGAATCTGAACATATGACTACTTTTAATGGTTTAACCCCCTCTACCCGAAGAAAGATTAAATCGAAAGCAGCTGGACCTGTCCAAAAGTCTTTTCTGAAGAAGTTTCGCCTCTTATCCAAGAAGCTTCATCAGTTCATGCCTGTCAGACTAGTCAGAGCTGTCTGACTAGTCGGAGCTACCCCAACAACCCCCTCTACCCACCGAAACCTGATGATTATTGCTAACATTTCTGCCATATATACTGACAACTTGTTTGAAATTCTTCTGACAATGCCTTTATGAAATTCTGGGATGTATATGACCACTCCTACATGTTTATCATTGTGTTTTGTTCCATCTGTAAAAATATATAAGTAGCTATTCTTCAAATACTTTTGTTGTATAGAGTCTAATTTGTTTTGTTTCACTTTCTTGTTCATTTAAACAGAGTCCTGTATATGCATAATGATGCTTCTCTGTCAGCTCAGGCCACACATGTCATTATGTTTAACATGTTTTTACATTTGGTCTCAATTTACTAAATATGATTTTTCCGTGCATGTTTACCATCAATCCATAAGCCAAGGTATTTAAACACCAGAATGTAACAGGATTTTGAAACTGATATTTTAAGTCCCCCATCATAAGATTATTATTATTTTGAATAGAGAACACGTGACAGTTTTTTTTCCCCTTTTCCAGATTATGATCTTTTCACGGAGGAGAATTCCTGCTGTTCTCTCAAGCCCTTCTTATTTCCCTCAGGGTGAATTCCATATTCACAGCTGAGCTACATTCTACCTTTTTCTTATGCACCTTCTCATTATCTTTTAACACTTCCTCTTTCCTTTGTTTGTGTACGTCTTGCAAGGTGGTTTCCATGAACACTCGCAAATACTCTGCCTAAAATGATGGCCTTTTCCAAATCTTCATTTGCAAGTATTGAAATTTTTGCAAGAATTAAATTTTTTTATTCTCTCACTCATCTTTTTGACCATATTCCATACATGACCCACATCTCGCTCTCTCTTTCAGTAATAGAGCAAATTTCTCTCCAGGTATCCCTTTAAGCAGTTTTTGACTAGCAAAGTCCACACCATCAACAATATGCGATTAAGTGACAACAGGAATTCATGATTCCTGGTGCTATAATTTCTTTGATCACTGTTGTTATCAGCGTGGTCACTTCCCCATAAACTATTGTTTCCGTTGTAATCACTTCTCTTTGGCATTCCACACCCATTACTTCCTTAAACACTGCTGCAGTTAGAGTATGGCAGGTTCAACCGTTGTTATATAAATATGACAACATCCAAATGTGTTTTTGATGAAAACTTAAAATACTTTTAAATACATATATTTGTGAATCTCCATTACATATATTTAACACAACAAATACTTGTGTGTATATCAGAAATACATTTGTGAGTGGATTTTTATTTATATGTGGATTTTGTTTTTACATCAATCCAGAACAACAAATATTTGTGTGTGCATTGAAAAATATTTATGCATTTTGGAATTTACATATAAATCCCAAAATACATTTGTGAATCCATTAGTGTGCATTTATTCATCATGAGACTGATCTGACTCCATACATGTGCAAGTCTTTTAAACAGATTGTGCTTGGTTTCGAATCTCATGCACCAAAGTTTAGACAGAGGACCAAACACAAAATGATGTTTTGGAATGAGACTTATATCACACAGCTGTCTGCAAAGACTATAGTTCTCTATTATGAGCTTTTAAGCCCCACTTGTGACAACTGGTGCAAACATGATCCTGCATATTTCCCTCAGTAAAATAAAAAGGGCAAGAACAGTAAAAGGCGCCACATTTGAGACACTGCGTTTACACACAGCAGCAACACACACACACACACACACACACATTACGTTCATGCCATACCGGCCACACCGGCTGCACAACGCAGCTCGCACTGCAGCATAAACTTCGTCAAAAACCAACATGAAAAACCTGTTGCATCATCTGACTACATATTCATTATTTAATTTACTTCAAATGAGGCTAAATGTTGACACAGTATCTCTTAACTGTTGCCAAATATTACTCAATTAGTCCAACAGCGCACACGCCTCTACAGGATAAGCTACAGAGTAAACACTAAAACAACACAAAACACAAGAAAACTTACAGCTTTCCACTTTAAGGTCGAGTCACAGCAGCTTGTATTTATCCATCACTGAGTTTGAAATGATACCGGCAGGCACTTGACAGGTGGAGTAAAATCCACACTCATGTGGTCTTTAAAAATAAACTTTTTGTCCACTCAGCTCTCGATTTGTGCTGCTTCTCTGACATGGTGTCAGTTACTTTGGAGCGAGTAAATAAAACAAGCAAAAATAAAGTTTTAAAAGAAATCACAGTCACATGGACTATTCAGTTTTTTACAATTTAATGACTATTCAAATATTTGAACAATCATGGCCCATCCCTACGCAAGTCAGCTTCATCTTTATTATATAAACTGTGCATTTGTTTTGTCGATCGTATAAAGCCGAAAGAATTTGTTTGAAGAACAACTTTCAAGGGGCACACAAAGTGAAGTGAAGGCTGTACCATACAGTACAGCTGATGGCTTTGACCTTTTAACTCCACAGTGAACCAGCGTGCACAATAGCAGGACCTCGTCTGAGTGGAATGAATGCAGCAATCATTAATACACCTGTGAGTTTACTTTTGTGACATGTAAAATATATGCCATGCAACTAGTCCATTAATAATTTTTCCTTTCAAAAGCTCGCTAGGTCATGGATGTAATGAGTGTGTCTGTCATTGCCACTTAGATCTTTGTCAGTGCTGTTTATATGATTATTGTTTTAATGTTTATTCAATTACAATACCCATCACGATGAATGTTCCTGTTTCATAGAAAGACGAGGGCTTCCCAGCTTTATATTACTTAGTCTTGACACCAAGTTCGTCTATTGTTTAGCTTTACAGGGGAGGTATTTTTTTATAAGCCTTCTTGGCTTCCAACCTCTCCTGCACAATGTTCTTAATTTTGTTATTTTAATGTTTGTTGTGTATATATATATATAATGTGCAAATAAACTTAAACTTAAACTTAAACTTAAAGCTCGCTGGTTTATTTACATCCTCCCCTTATTTGGCTTGGGATTAAAACCTACATCAGCACACCTGCGTACAATCAAACAAACACTTCTACATATAAAAACTCTGCACTGTCATCCAGTCCATGCCACTCAATGACGGTTTGTTCTTGTGCCACACATCCTGCTCTGAACAAATTTATTGGGCCAGTCTATTTACTTTGTCAGCTTATTTGTCCACCTGTCTGTTTGACATGCAGTGTTGCATTTGAATAGGCCTATATGACCCCATGTACAATTTACATAAAGAAAAATTAGTCTTACAGCCACAGTTAATAATTAAATTTAAAATAACTAACAGGAGTCTTGTGAGTCCATAGTGTTTCTCCTGTTGGAGCATTTTTACAACCAATTTGAGAACTGATGGATTTTAAATCAACAAAATATGCTGGATGGGGGATAAACAATGCTGACATATACGTAATGGGAATTTCCACTGGCATGCTAACAGAAATTAGCAGTGTGGTAATATTATTGCAACAAATTGATCCATTTTTCTTCACATGCTTAACATAAATAAATATGTGAGCTCAAGTAATTATTTGGATGAGTACTTTTTACTTTTACTTGAGTAATATTATTCTAAAGTAACAATACTCTTACTTGAGTACAATTTTTGGCTACTCTACCCACCTCTGCGCATATTTCCTCTGCTTTGAGGAAACTAATTGTTGCTGACTTCACATTGCTAACTCACTCTATTATTCTGCCATCAACGCTCCACACTGACCGGCTACAGCAACCGCAAAGGGTCAAAAATCTAATTCACATTTTCAGAGTTCCATTTTATGTTAGAATGATGTTAATTTAAAGGCTCTTTGTGTCATGTGCAGTTTTTAAACTGCATTTTGGCCTGAGTTTACTTCAAAGAATACTTCATGTACCACTTTTATATGCAGTATAATAATGAGGCCTCTCAAATAAAACATGTGACATGATAATCAATAGAATACTCATTCCAATACGTTTGCATATCAGCTGATACCGAGTACTATGCAGTGCATTAGAAGAATTTATTATTAATTTTTAACAGCTTGACTGTGTGGGTGTGATAAGATTCCTATCATTCTTGTTTGGTCTGGCTCAGGTAAGAGAGAATGAATGTCATGACTTAGCCATCCTGAGTGGGGGAAAAAAAAGCTGTACAGGATACTATTGGGAAGTAGCATGAGGTTAATAAATTATGTGGCAGAGTGAACATGCGTCACATAAATACATTGTATAATGCTGTCATATTATATCACATGGTATAGTTGTAATTCTTTTTGTGCACACATGAATGTTCTGTGACCTTAAACAGCTGTTAATTCCAACACAGGCTGTGATCCCGCATGTTTTTAAGAGCAGCAAAACAAGTATCTGTTGGACATATGGGTTTCTCATAAGTTACCAAGCAAGAAAGCATCTGGGTTGAATCAAGGACACACACACCCACATAAATACATGCATACGTACATGCACATGCACGTACACACATGCTGTCAAGACTTTATCAAAGGAGAGTCGTGCCTAGATTTGTCAGTTCCTTATTTGTCAAATAAACTGCTCCTCTTATGGACCAAGTTTTTGGCTCTGCCTCATCTCTGCATCAACTCTCAGTTGCCACACCACAATCCAAATAGTGAGTTGGCGCATACACAGTATATTAAATAAGTTGAATTCCTATTTAAAATACAACCAGTGAAGTTGAAGTGAGTTGTTATCCCCTTCACACTTTGGAGTTGGAGTTCAGGGATTATTAGATTATTTAAAGATAAAGAAAAAAAGAATTAATGTGAAATGGGCAAACTAAAACAGTTACTCCGACCTGAAATAGAAATATCAAAGGAAGACACCACGGCTGTTTCTTTAATGTCTGATGGCATATCATGGTCATTTTATGACTTATTTCAGTAAAAATTCAGATTTCTCATTTAACATAATATCTGTGTTCAGTTTTTTTGAAATATCACAGTTATCTTCTCTACCGTTTAAACCCAGCACAGACTCAAAGTCAAATATTATTTTTGATATTTTTAGAGGAGAATATTTTTTGACATTGCTACTGTCTTGAGAATTTAGAATCTGTCTGTGAAACAAGCAAGCACCCCCTTCAAGAAGGCCTTTATGTGATTTTAGAGAGGTGTGGTGAACTGTCAGTGACAGGAAAATCCCACACAACTAGATGAGCCACCGCACCCAACCAGGGTGTCGATAAAAATCACAAACCAGTTGATACAGTATATCCCAGAGCAAATGAAGTGAAAGTGGTGAAGAGGAGTTTTTTTTTATATACTAGTGTGTCTTTCCATCATTGTATTAACTGAAAAACAAAAATAATGTCCTGATGCAGTTAACGCCTGATAAGAGGGCACTTGTGGAGGGTCTTTGGGGTCTATCTGTGCACATGTGCCAGTTTACAGTCGTGCCTTAGCTCATGTTTTAAGTCTAAAACAGTAACACATTCTGTTATGACCCCAAACTTGGTTGGGGGATGAAGTTTATTTGTTTTGTTTTGTTTTGTTTTATTTTTGTTCTGCTCATCCAACTTTTCCATAATAAAGGAAGTCATTTTAAAACCATTGTCAGTAAGTTGCCAAGTAAGTTTATTTGACAAAACAAAGCAACGTATTTACGACTAAATCATCGAATGGTTAAAACTAACTAAACTTACTTTAAAAAAGCAGGCTAACTGAAAATATGGATAAACTGATTGAAGCTGAGGTAGAAACTTAATCAAGTAACTAATAATTAACACCCTCCCCTTATGAGGAGTAAGAATACGGCTCAAGATGTCGACACACAAACACAGCGAAAACTGCCACACAGGGCACTGGACTCGACTACTCTTCCTCTCCAGCCTATACATCAAAACAGCCTCACGTTGCATCCCTCAACTATGCTGCATTTTGGGTGAAAGCATGCACTGAAAAAGCAGCCAGTCAGTATGTTTGGCTGTGGCAAACTCACAGGTTCACAGGTCAGTTAACAGTGATAGTCTGTAAGGACTTGGCTTGGGAACCGAAGGGTCGCCGGTTCAAGTCCCACACAGACCAAAGTATGGAGCGTGGACTGGTAGCTGGAGAGGTGCCAGTTCACCTCCTGGGCACTGCCGAGGTGCCCTTGAGCAAGGTACCGAACCCCCAACTGCTCGGGGCCCACCTGGCTATATGTATGTGTGTGCAGCCCCCTCGCCCTGACACCTCTCCCTGATGCATGTCTATAGGTCCTGTTTGTGCATGTGTGTGTGTATTTCGGGCCTGTGTGTATGTAGAAAAAAAAATGACAACAGAGTGAAAAAATGTAATTTCCCCTTGGGGATTAATAAAGTATGACTTAACTTAACTTAACCCTTCGTTTGGACTAACACTGCCAGCCTTCACGGGTCATATAGACCCGATTTTGTTTGACTGATATAAAGCATGTAGCATAAAATTATCACCAAATTTTGTTTCATCTTGTTATTCAACTTCACTCCTACTTATTAAAATAAATTTTACACTTATTTTTGAAATATATGACATCATTGACCTAATTTGCATAAAAATATACCTATTTTTTGAGTAAAAATAATAAATAATTATGAATTTTGAATTGTGAGTTTGAATATAAAGTGATGGATTTTTACATAGTGGTTTATGTCAAAGTTTAGTCAAAAAAATTTTTTTTTTACCCTTTCAAATTTTTGAATGGCAGCAAATACTAACACTGTCAGCCTTCGCGGGTCATATAGACCCGAGCTTGTTTGACTCATATAACATATGTAGTAAAGCATGTTTCACTCTTATTTTGGAATATAGAACATCATGGACCTAATTTGCATAAAATTACACTTATTTTTTGAGAAAAATAAACAGAAATGATTAGTTATTTTGGATTATCAGACACTGCTATATATCAAGTATTAGCCAGAATATTCTCAGGTCAAAACTGACTGATACAATTTTTGGGTTGAGATTTGTTGATTGTGCTAGAAAGCACAATGTTCTCACTTTTTATCCTATAGTACAGTATATAGTATACTCCTCTCTCTTCGTTGTAGGACAGAGAGATACAGAAGATCTTTCATACCAACTGCCATCAGACTCTATAATTCTTATACTAATAGATGAGACTACTACAGACAAATGAATTTCCCCTTGGGGATTAATAAAGTATTTCTATTCTATTCTATTCTATAGCACCACCTAGTGTGTGTGTGTGTGTGTGTGTGTGTGTGTGTGTGTGTGTGTGTGTGTGTGTGTGTGTCGGGTGGGTGTGTGTGTGGGGGGGGTGGGTTTGCTTAGATGTGTGTAGACAAGTGAGACCGTGGGTTTGGATGTGTTGATTTTGCTACAAAGCACAATTGTGTGATTTTTTTAACCTGTAGCGTCAACTAGTGGTGGCCGGGTCATATTGACCCGCGAAGACCAATAGTGTTGCAAAATTTAATAAAATACCCATAATGCAATGCAAGTAGTGATAATCAATTTCATTTGAAAAAGACAATAGTTATACACGAAATATGTAATTTTCAGGCAAATACATGGAAGAAAACCATATTTTTATAGCATCCCTTTGTGGTCTTCAGGTCATATAGACCCGAAGACCACATACTTTAAGGGCTTAACTTATATAATAATGAATAGTTAATAATGAGTAAATGACGTGTGGCGATTGTGTCTGTAGATCAAAGTGAATCAGAAAGGAGCCTTAGTGATGGTGTAATTAAAGTTTTTACTGTGAAGAAACATGTCTCCACCATAAAACACCTGCTTCTAGAATGGAGTTTGGTTAAACAGCACCAGAACAGCAAAATAAAGTGCCTTAAACATATAAAAAGTGACAGATATGCATGAAATGCATGACCTGAAGATAGAAGATTTTTCTATGTAATGACGCTGATCGTTGATCCGGAAAAACACAACACAACTGCTCACCTGACAAGCCAGATGACCTGGGCTCCTAAAAGCAAAACAGCAGTACAGTTATTTTATTTTATGTGTTTAATCTGGCAAGGACCACGGAATTCACATTGACTATTAGTCACATTTGGTTGTTTTCACCCAAAAAGGGGCAGGGGCATGACACAGGAGCAAAGAACCGGATGGGTTGCTGCCATCCATATGCTCCAGCCTGATTGCAAAGTGAGTTCAGTGGTGCCTCGCCCCATGCAGGAGAGGGAGGAGGGTATCACCTTGAGGAGATACACAGATGCAGAGAACAGGATCATCTTATAAGCATGTAAACACCTGTATTCAGAACCTTTCCATTCATGTGGATATTTGGTTATGACTAATGTGGTGACATGACCTACATTTTTCCATCTACCCTCATTGTTAATGATAAACTTAAGATAGTAATGCGGCAGCCCACTGGACAAAGTTCAAACCATTAAAGGCATTATTGGAGGGTGACCAGATTTGAGACAAAGAGTGTGTGTGGTGGGGTGGGGGGTGGTGCTCAGAGGTGGTCTAAAAAATTTTTTATAATAAAATAAATATTTCTATCATGGCCCTAAACTGGAAACATCTCTGTACTCTGCCTTGTCGTTGATTTAGCAGCACATAACAGTCAGTAAGTAAACACAGTTGATTTGTATAGCAGCTTTCACAGATACAAAATCACCAAAGTGCTTTATATCAATAAACTATTAAGAAAAGGCATATCAGGACAAGCAAGAGAAACAAGAAGACAAACAACTGAGAACAGAGAAACAAACAAATACCAACCACAGATGAGGGAAAACGCCCATAGAAACATTCTTTAGACAATAGAGTGGCGGTATTTAAAGTGTATGCTAAAACACACCTGTTTTGATAGGCAGGGTTCCCAGGTTGCAGGTGGAGGAAAAAATAAAGCGTCACCACCACCAAATGAAAAATACTTTGTAGATTGTAGGCCAACCTTTGGAGAAACTCTATGAACCTGCCTCCCATAATAACATATTACGCTTGGCCAACAACATTGTCTCTAATCCCAGCCGTGTCCTGAACAGTGAACACAGATTGTTACCATCCACCCGGAGATACAGGGTCCCGCCATTTAGTCTGAGAAAACTCTTTAGTGCATATACAAGTATCTGTACTTCTGCTTAAGTAAAGAATGTGTGTACTTGATCCCCCCAGCACACCTGGAACTGCACCAGTGCCTCAGCACACTGTTTGGCAACCGCTGCAATGGACAATAGATATCAGTCTTTGCTGTGGCTGTATTTCCTGTTCTTTGTGGTAATTTCCATCATAATGACTCACAATCCTGACAGGATGATCACCTGAACCACGTGTGTGCAGTGTGATTTACACATGACATGACACCGATGACAGCATTCCCTGCTTTCCTCACTGCCACTGGATAAAAGACAAATTTTAGAAAAGCGACTGCCCTGCAGTGGTTTGGCTGGTTTGGCTTTTGAAAAGAAACAATCAAAGTCTGAGGCATGGTCTCAGTATCTTGGACAAAGGATAAAAATGCTGTGCACCTGCCAATAAAAAAAATGAAAAAAAAACTTGAAAGGAAATGTACATGTGGCAGTTACCTGTTCCAGGTAACTCCCACGACAAAGGTTGATGGGTGTTGCTAATGTTCACTCCTCCCTCTAATTTCACAGTGAGTGTTGTCAACTAGCAGCAGGCAAGAAGTGTTTCAGGTAGGAGATTTCAAAATAAACTGCCCAGCGACAAACATGTTGGCAGGTGTACTACAGTGTATCAAACTATGATTACTTTTTGACTCTTTATCAGTAGCCTATTATGCAGCAGTCTAATCATTGCTACTTGAGTGTTTATTTTTCATCATTGTGACACACATGCTTTTACTTTGAAGGCACAGGTAGCTCTTGTCCTATCTTTTTATGGCATCCTCTGTCTGTCTGCATGAAGGTGTGTGGTGAGCACTTGCCCTGTATAAAGAGGGTGTGAGATGTCACTGCTCACTTTGTGCTGCTTCATGTGGACTTAATGGAGCACTAGCTGGAGCCGGGGTCAAAGGTCAGGACGGAAGCACTTCATGACAGGAGCAACAGGAAACCCTTCTTGAAACTTTTAGATCATCGAGAGTCTTCAGGTCATGATGGGATTTTTCATGGGATGAGAGCCATCACGGCCTGAAGGCACTGGGGTTATCCATAGTGCTGGTAGTCCACAGCCACTCTGTGACAGGTGGACAGGCTCAGGGACGGTTCGTCCCGTCCTGATGATAAAGCCAGTGACCAGACTGTTGGATAACTCAGTAGGACGTTTTCACATATAGCCAAGATGATCGTATCTTTCATCTGCTCGAAGAAATTGCGGCATAACAACATATTTGTTCTGCTCGGACTGGTTATGCTGGTCGGACTCGTGGTCGTCTTCTATGAGATGGATGCTGTAAAAACATGGAGCAGAGATTACAGTAAGTTTATGGTTTCCAGTTCACACACTGTAATGGCAGGTCTTGCCTAACAAGTGTTTCCTTTAAACATTTATCAAAGAATTGTATCAGTTACATTGCCACACAAGAAAGTGCAGCTTCAACATGCTTTAAAGGTGGAGTAAGAGATTCTTTAGAGACAGTGAATCTAGATTGTTCACTTTTACAGCCAGGTATTTAATTACAGACACTTGGTTTGAAATGACCGTTGAGTCTCATTGTCACCAAGCAAAGTTTTGGCATTTGACAACCTGGCAACGAGACTCAGCAGTCAACAATCACAGTCTTTCTCAAGAATCTCGTTCTCCACTCCAAAAAAAATACTTTGCTGGAGTTTACTGGAGGAATGTTGTATTGGATTATAATTTACAAGGGTTACAAGAGTTCCATAGTTCTGGTCACTTATAGACTAGACTAGAATAGAATAGAATAGAATAGAATAGAATAGAATAGAATAGAATAATGTCTTTATTGTCACTGCACACTGACTAGTGAAATTTGCTGTGCATTTCCTAAAAAGTAAAAGAAAAAAGAAGAAATAAAAGGAGATGCATAGTTATAAAGTAATAAAAGGGATATTATTGCATGTTGTTTGCAGTTTGCACAGTAGGTGACAGTTTTATTGGCTGTCTGTTTTAACTGTACCGTTGTGCAAGTTCATACTTCACAAGAACAAGCTCAAAGTTCAGATTAAAATGAAACTATGTGACAATTTACAGTTTTGAGCAAAGCTTACAGTCCCACAGTACATAAGAAAAATTCCCCCCCCCCCATCCGTCCCCACCCCTGACTGCCCGCACTGCTCTTATTCTGGTTTAAAGTCAAAACATGCAAATGACCAAACTGTCAGGTTAGACCCGACAGTGTTGATGGTGGTATGCAAATGTATTTGTAAAAGAGGCCAAGGGGACATTTCAACAGCATGATGTATCTGAAAAGCTTGATTCACTAGTTTATACAGGTTTTTATTTTGCTATTGAAAGTTTAGACTGAAAATCAATAGCCTGAATACTCCAGTTTTATAATATCAGTTGAAAGTTTGACTCAGTCTGCTATTGCATAGCATAGCATAGGAAAATTATTTTAAAAGTACACATAATGCAGCGAAAATAAAGAGAGAAAAAAATGTATTTCTTTGTCAAGGCAGTGTAACATGGAAAACAACTGTCCCTGAGAGAAAAGACTCCAGTAACGTTCAATAAAAGCACACAGAGGGGTGACATATATCTAAAACCAACAAAGTAACAGATGGAGTTGTAAAGCATGACGGGGGAAAACGTGCTGTGTTTGTGAGATAGTTCACCCCGTATCAATTTCAAAAGACTAACAAAGAGATAAGTTTGTAAAAGGAGAAATATATATGTTTACTGTACTAAATCATACAATTACCATGATATGTCATTATAGATTAAGGAAACAGGTTATGCTGAAATACTGGTTTCTATGACAACAACACTACAGCTCACTACAACCATAGACTGTCTATTAAATAGGATTTCAACTAATTTAATATACAGTCTTTGGTTATGGCTCGTTTGTTACATAGGCCTATTGCACCTTTAATTGATTCACCACTTTAATCTATGGTATATATGAAACATTTTTAAATCTAAATAAGTGTAGTGTTTTAATTGTAGCATTCACAGTAGATTGTTCCGAGTCACTGGTGTGGTGACTGACGTCAGACTTGTTGATACAAAGATTGAACTATTTGATTTCCTGATGATGACATCCCTTGATGATGTGGTTCAAAGGTGTGATATGATATGTGGGATGCAGTCTACTTCCCAATGGTCTCATGTAATTTGTACCACACCTTTAGCATGCTAAAAGCGTAACAGGGAACATTTCATCGAGGAGACAAACACAGATCTGTCCATCTGTCAAAGTAACATCAGGCCTATGAGGTTAATGCATTAATAGGCTAAATATACCAAAATATGTAGGCATCCTTTCACTATTACACAAAAAGATTTAGATTTCAGCTTTGAAGTTCTTTTTTTCTTAACTATTTCATGACAATTTAGGAATCTAATTTATTTAGACAACATATTTCAATGGGCTGAATATTTAATTTAATATCTGACATTTCACTTGTCTGCTAAATAACATTGATAGGTAGTTACAATTTGAAAATCTTACATTAATCAATACTGAAAATCCAATTTGACTAAAATATTAATTTAACCACTATATAGCTACCGGGATATTCCTGCCTCAGCCTCTCTGACAAAGACTGTCAGTCAACTCTTTCTCTCCGCCCCCTGTAGCTCAGTTGGTAGAGCATGCGCCCAATCTATGCGGCTGCTGGCTCGACTCCCGTCTGTGGCCGTTTGCTGCATGTCTTCTCTTCAGCTGTTCTGTCCAATAAAGGCAAAAGTCCAAGAAATAACCTTCCAAAAATAATTATAATAATTGATAATACAAAGTATAATACAGTACATTACAATAATGAAGTATCATAGTAAGCACCAATCAGGATTTCAACATCAATTTCACGTTGAAAACGGGCTAAAAGTTACATCAATGTGTCACAAAACACAAAATTGTTGAATCATTCTGATCATTTGTTCAGCTGTATCTTGAAAGAGAGATAATACAGATCAGTGTAAAGGCATTTCTCCAAAGTCTTATTTCACTGGTAGGCGAAATGGGGTCTACATCACGATGCAATGTCAAAGCATGCAACATTTCACACAAAATGTCATAAATATGAACTACAGAGTCCATTCGCTGCTAACAAGGGGCTGCCAGGACATTGTAATGAGACTATACTTAGTCTTCTGCTTGGCAGGGTTTTTTTTTCCTGAGGCATTTAGATGTAGTTTCTAAGGGCCCAAAGTCACTTTAGTCTATTATTTGCACATTGTACGTGCACATCGTTGCGTTGTGTAGCCCCTCTTTCACTCACATCTGTGCAAACTCCAGGGAATGAAAAAGGCTGCATAAAGATTAACAGTGAAAGTCTATTAGTGTTTTCATTGTTCATACTATAAACTGCTGTCACAATGCAGCACTTTATATTTTAAATAATATTTTTATTTTAGGTAGCTATTTTATATGGTCTGTTGGTGAAGTAGCATTGATCACTATGGGGTGGGGGGTAAAGCTTGTCCCCACTGGGCATAAAAAAATTATTCAATGCTCCTCCATCTCTGCAGACCCTCCCTGCTCAGTCTGTGGGTTAACTGATTTTCCTATTCAACCAAGGAAGCAGATCAGGCCACACAATATTTAGGGATTGGAGTACGTTTTGTTTGGATGCAAAGCCAGTATGACAGCAACATTTTCCACCTCTATGCAAATTTCTGTCACATTGAATGGCACTGGCATAGAAACTATGCAATGGACTGGTTGCATAGCATACATTTAAACAACATAAGACTCAGGTGTATTAAGGATTGTTGCATTCCATTCAGGGGAGGTCCCTCTATTGTGTACCCTGGTTCATTGTCACTGTTATTGGGACTTCTAGTGGAACTGAGCTGTAATTTCTGTCCACCTGTGCTTTTCCTGCACTGACAACTCAGAATGTCTGCTGGGCAACCAGTCCAATGTTTAGGGCCACAATGTTGCAGCGGGTCAAACGATCACACACGGATCAGATTACATTCTGATGAAAAGCATCTCAGCTCAAATTAATTATACTTTTTAGCCAGCTTGTTAAAATTTGTGTATTATTTATTGTGTATTATTGTGTTCAGTTGAATTCATTCAAAATTAAAACACAACTTTAATTTTGCAGGAAAACATTGGTGGCTAACATAGCTAACAAGCAAATGCTTGCTCAAGTGTGTGTTCATTCAGTTATGAACAGTGTGATTTGGTGGTTGTGTTGGCAGTGTTTTGGGGCCACAAACAGAATCCTGTTTAAGTCCAAAAAATCCTGATCTGGCCCCGTTCTTTCAAATAAGAAAGATCATGACACCATGTGATAGTGTTGCACATCTGTTTACAGTCGCCGCAGGTTGTCTGTCAGCACTGCTCTGCTCTGACTGTTTTTACCTGATTCCTCAGGTATGATTCCTGATGCTGACATCAGAAGCTGGTGGAGATCTATTTTCGATGAAATGGTAAGGACGGTGCATGAAAAAACAAGTGGTTAAAGAAAATATGGTGTTGTGCAAGGGGTGTGTGTTTGCACAGGGACAGGTGGAGGAAAACAAGCTGAATTAGTGATTTGTGTTTTCCAGGACAAAAGGGATTCACCGGTGGTCTTGGTGGAGGATTCGACTGCATGGAACTCCAGCAACGTTCCCTTCAGTCCACAAACCTGGAAACCAGAGGTGTGTGTGTGTGTGTGTGTGTGTGTGTGTGTGTGTGTGTTCC
>JAJHUR010083653.1:0-19490 GCA_027495735.1 Lutjanus campechanus | reverse complement strand
ACACAGTCTCCAGCCACCAAAACACTCTTATCTGTATCAAAAAGACCAAATTTCACACTGATTTCTCTCTCTGCACTCATTCAAACTCATGATAAGCAACAATATTCTGGCACAATAACAAGTTTCCAGTCACACTGATGTAACACTGAAACAATGGGTAAACACAATGATTCCACAGGCGACAAACAGGAGAAGAACTGCAGCCTCGAGACAGAGAAGAGAAGAATAAAATGTGCAGACATCTTTGTTTTTTTTAAAATTTAAAAATAGAAGAATCGTCTACAAAGTGTGATAAGGAATCAGTTTGTCTGTTTGATGCAACTTATTGATAAAAAAAAGTGGTTACATCAGTTGTTTCCTGGATCGTATTGCAGGAGCTGCTGGTTAGATTTAGATGAAACCAAACCCCCCACATACAGTAATCAAGGTAAAGTACGGCTTTTATTACACTGCTGCTCCTGCAAAGTGGTCTCTATTGAAACCCACTGATCTGCTCAAAACACCTGCGCTAATGGAGTCAGTTCAATTTATATATTATTCATCCATTTTTATCAGTAAGCAATGAATTATTAACATCTCTGAGCACAGGACTGCAGATGTGCCTTTTATTTTTGTGGAATTTGGTGCTAATTAATGAGAAAACAGAAATAAGTGGAAAGTAACTTAGTGCAATTACTGGAAAACAGGTCTACTTACAATCGTAGTTATCAGTTACTTTGCAGATTAAGATTTTTAAACATATAATCATGTTATAAAATATTACATTTTAGATTACACTCACTCAGTAAACCTTTGATACTTGGTGTACATGTTGTTTAACGTGTGTGTACCTTTAAATGAATGACTTTTGCTTGCAATTTAGTATTTTTTACATTTATTTATAGTAAAATCTGAACACATCAAACAACTCACTGATTAATAGAGAAAATGACTGATGGATTACTTGACAATGAAAATAATCGTTACAGTTACAAATAACAGTTTCACCATATTTCATACTGAGGTAATCCAAAAGTAACTGAAAGTAATCAAGTAACTTTATTGAAACATTACATTTTTTAACAGGTCATTAGTATCAGAGTACATTTTTAAAGTAACTCTCCCAAACCTGTACATCAGTGTGTGTGTTGGCAGAGAACGTTTAAGTTTTAAAAGACTTTAAAATAAAAGACAGAGCCTTATAATTACAAGGTCATGTCATTCCCATTTATTGGAATAATCTATTTTTACACCCTGTTCTTCTTCTCTTCCCTCATCTTTCATCTCTTTTATCTCCTCTATAATGAACCGCGGCTCTACAATAAAGTGAATTAACCTGGATGACCTGCAGCAAGGAGACTCCTTTCAAACCAAACTGATATGATGAATTATTTGGTTTTTGAAACACAACAGTCCAGTCAGTTTATCTGTATTCACCCCCTCCCCCCTCGGGCTTCTCTTCTCTCTCTCCCTGTCTGTGACTATCTCTCTCTACCACCTGGCTGAGGAGCACTCTGGCCCTCTCCTGTGATGTCCTCCGTCTGCTGATTCAGGCCTCACACAGGTCCCGGTCTAAATATAGACCAAACACACACACACACACAGGGTCCAGCACTTGAGCCTGTTGTCTGGAAATGAGCGTGATGTGTTCAAATGCAAATCAGGAGCTCCTGTATGTTGCGTTTAAGCCGGAAAGGATTAAAGATGGAGACACGACAGGAAGGAGCTTCAAAATAAAGGTCAGGCGGTCGGAGAGTGCAGACACTTAAGTGTTTAATCCTGTTAAGGTGGAAAAAAAAAATCTGACTCTGAATTTTGTTTTTTTGGGGGGAAATGCAAAGTCATCTCTCCCTGAGACACATATCGCAGGCTCAGACTGTAACAGATGGAGGTTAAAGGTCAGCGTCTCGCTTAAGGACACTCTGTCAGCTGTTCCAGATGGACTCATTTACATGTAAAGTTCAGTCCCTCACTTTAATTCATGGAGCGTCTTCATTTTGGGGATTTTTCACCTCATTCATTACAGTTTGTTTGCCTTCTTTTTTCATTCCTTTTTAGGAATTCCGGATAATCCTTCTCTTACAGCAGAGGTCTGCAACCTTTATGATCAAAAGAGACATTTTTGGCCAAAAAAAGAAGGTGTACAGGCTACATATTTTTTACAGTTAATGAACCTAAGAATCAATTTGCATTGTGAAAAAAATACTTGAGACAACTCAACATTTCAAGGCAAGGAACTGCGTTAGATTTTTGATTTTTGAGTCCAGCTTAAACTCCCGAGCTTTCAAATAAACTTTAAAAAGTTTTGATGACCTGTAATCTTTAGCTGGGATAATTTACTTTTTCCTCTTTAGATGAACATGGTCACAGTGAGCTGTGAACTTGATTCATCGTTTGAAAATGAAATGTTTCTCATTGAAAATTGAAATAGGAAATTCAAGCCATCATTCACTTTCACTTCAGTCAATTTACTCAATGATTTATATACAACTTTTGTGGGTTTCCAAACCTCAAAGATTTAAGTTTATCCAAAGAGGAAAAGTTAATTATCTCAATTAGGTAAAACTTTTTTCCAAACTTAAGAATTTGAGTTGGGCTCAAAACTCAAGAATCTACTGCAGTATGTTTTGAGTTGTCTCAGCTTTATCATTTTTACAGTGTAGACCTACAACAACGACAAATGAAAATTAAAATGTAAAAGAGAAATAAGCATTATTCTTTTTTTTTTTGCCAAAGTCACAGGGAGCCAGTGGAGAGCAGCTAAAGAGCCTCATGCGGCTCCGGAGCCACAGTTTGCAGACCCCCGTCTTAAAGGAATAGTTAAGATTACAATTTAGGATTCATAAATATTCAATTCCAATTCCAACTCCGATGTTGTCTCGAACGCAGCATTGTCCACAGTCAGTGTATAAAGCTAAGCAATGTACTGCTGTGACAGGGCAAGCAGCAAAATGCATTTTAGACACTAAAGAAATCAATATCAGTTTAAGTGTCCACTATATTTACATTATTTTCACTGCTTTGCGTCGCTGTCAGACAGCCTCTTACAACAGGAAACCACTGTTATATAAGCCAGTCACTCTCCAAAGCCATCAGACTCCTTATTGTATATAACATTTACTTCCTCTTAAAGGTAACAGCAGACCAGAAGCATCTCAGACCAAAACAAATACACGCTTCGTTGACTCAGTACAGTTTGAAAAATAAAACACTGACTATGGATAAGTGCCTCATACAACTCCACTTCATATAATCCAAAACGTGTGATGCAATTGAAATAAATTCAGCATTTAACACAAATGTATTACATGTATGGATCATGTTGTGCTCTCCGTGTAATGCCAGAGTGTAGAAATGTATCTCCAGCTGCAGGATGACATGTTTTCTTTATCGATTTCTGTTTCCAGCCTGGTTGATGGCTCCACATTTATAACAAGACGATTCTGTTCTAAAAATAGCAAACCGCCCGCTCCGTGAGAGACTAAAGTGTCTGAAAATATGAGATAGCGGCGACCTGCAGGAAGGCCCCGGAGCAGCCGGACAGACGGAGCTGACAGCTGACCGCGCGGCTGTCAGCTAAATGAGCTTCACTTCCAAAGGCTTCAGCAGGACGGAGGGAGGAGGGAGATGAGATAACAGTGACAGGTAGACAAGAGAAAAGGAGAGAGAAAGGAGAACAGAGGCTGGCAGACAGAGGAAAATGCAAAAAAGGACAAATAAAGATGGACAAAGACGCAAGAGAAGATAACTGCAGCTAGAAGGGGCAGTTACATGGTTTATATTTGTTTGGCAATTTTTGTTATCATGTACTAAAAAAAGTAATTCAAATGTCAAAATCTCATAAATTCCCTTTAAAAATGCAGGTTTTGCACTCACGAACAACCTTTGTATGTGATGACACTTTGCAGAATACACAGAAATGGGATATACTGTAGGAGATGATACGACATTTTAAATTAAAAATACATGTACTCCAATCAGGAAACTTGAATCAGTGGGTTCGTTTTCACATTTGTCACAATCCCCTAAAACATAAGACTGACCAAGACGATAGAAATAATGAATGAAGAATATTTCATGATATATTTTGCATCAAATCGCAGAGGGACGTCTTTTCTTTCAAAAATGTTGAAGACAGTTAGACCATAAATGTGCGACTACATCTGCTGTGGTGGGACTGATTCCACAGATTTCAGCTGGTCGGAAAGAACTGAGAAACACGTCACAACCGCAAAATACAAATAAATAAATAAAAAGAAAATAAATAAATAAATCACACAGAGAAACAAATTACGGAGCTTACTGCATTCAGGGAAAAAACAATTTTAAAATCAAAAACTATCTCGTGAATTCAGAAAAACAGAGCACACATTTTTTTTTCTTATTAAGAATTATCTCATAAATTGAGAAAAAACAGAGCCAGAATACAATAAGCTTCCGTACAAATCTCCATCACAGTGCCATCACACACATCACACCCTATAATGTATGGGTGCCCTTAAATTATAATCAAAAGCCTGTTGAATAAAGAGGCGCTTCTTCAATAAGCAAAGTGAATGTGTACAAGGGGGGTTTCAAGGAAAAGCAACACAGAGAGTAGATAAATAAAGCTTTACAGGGGACAGGTTATCATCAGACAAGCAGAAGCTCTTGCACAAACAGATCTGCCCTGATGCACGTTACTAAATGTGTTTTTTTTCTAATATTCACTCAAACTAGGCTCCAGAGAAGTCACAGATGTAAGGTATGTGCGATTATATGTTTAGCTTTCCTACATACAGCACCATCTAATGTTTTGCTAAGTTGTTTTTGTGACTTCCCTGCAATATTAATATTTTCGGAGAGCTTGTGTTTGTGCTTTGCACTCGTGTTGTTGTACCAAGTTCTTATATTAAATGATAAGATGTTTTCAGCCTCGCTCCACTTTGTGCATGTCAAGTGTGCGTTGGCTGAGGCCGAAGCTCCGCAGCGTCCTGATTAAAAACAATCACTGATTGGCTCTCTGAAATGCTCTCATTAAAGGTTCTGATCAATGATTGTGGCCCGAGTGCTCTCTGAAGCACTCCGGTGGCCTCCAAGTCACAGCAAGAGGTTCCACTTTCAGATGTTTGATCATCTGAAGGACTTTATTCGCTAAATGATGACATCCTTGCTTGTGAATGTAGCAGGTCACGTTGGACAAAAACCAAATGCTGCTTCTCACCCTTTCTAACCGCAGGAAGTTTTCAACAAGACTCCTGAACTTCAACTACAGAAAACTACAAACTGTCTGACCCTAACCCAGCATCGCCAGATTCATTTGCAAACATGAATTAGTCTGGAACCTCTCTTTTCATTTTCGATTTCCAAAGGGCCTAAATACCTCTGGACACAAGTGTATAGACCTCAACCAATCAGCACAACAAAACGTGTAACGTAGCGGTGCTTGGTCGTCATCGACAACTTGTTTTTCGTCTAGTTACGTCTTTTGCATTGTTTATCGTCTCACGTCTTCTCTGTTTTTCATCTTACAGTATGTCTTTTTTTTTGTCTTGCTGTGTCTTTTACATTGTTTTTCATCTTATTACTCCTGTTACGTTGTTTTTATTGTGTCTTGTTACTTTTTTTTGTCCTTTTACGTCTTTTGTCTTGTTACATCTTTTACGTTGTTTTTCGTCTTATTACATTGTTCTCGGTCTTGATGTTGGGAAAGCAGCACTTAAAGTAACAAGCTTGTTTTGAAAATGTTAGGGGTAGAAAGTACAGATATTTGTGTAGGGAGTAAAATGGAAAAAAAAATCAAGTAAAGTAGATACCTGATTAAATCTACTGAACTTGCTCAAACTTAAGTGTTCTACAGCAACATTTAGCTCCTAGTCGACACTGTTTGGTGATTCCAGCGTCCTGACTTGTTGCTGTTGAGAAAACACTTTTGACTCTTCAGTTTGGATCAATCACATCCTTTGTGGAGCAGATATCTCAGCAGGAACCGACAGGAGGGTTTAATTTGAGAAATCCTCAGCTTCTCTCGGACTCTATATTCTGTTGATTTCACCTGACAAAGAGGCGGCTATATCGGCTTTAACAAAGAACTATGGAGGAGCTCCGGTTTCTCTGACACATCTCTAGTTTGTGATCCAATAAACTTGCAGCAGTCAGGTCCAGATAATAAGGTCGGCTGCTGAATATTCATCGCTTAATTAAAATGCTGACTTTTATTGGCTGTCACAGGGGATCGAGGCGACAATTTGTTCATGAAGAAGTCTAATTTTCCGAGCCTGTTGAGTTTTACGACTGAAGGACCTGGTTTAGATGGGAGCACAAATGGGGGATTGATTACGTCTCCTGCAGGAGTGATTCGTCCCGCCTCTCTAACATGGATCTATTATTAAACAACACTCTCCCGGCCTTTCAGCCACTCTCCTCTGCTGACAAGCACAACGGGCTCTCTCATTTGTCCTCTCGCCTTCGTAACTCGAGACACGACGTTAAAAGATCTGCCGGGGCGGTGTCAGTTGCCCCCCAGGCCTCCAGCTCCATCCTGATCAATGCCTGCTCACATTTCACATGAGAACACCTGTCGGCTGGTGCGGAAAAGAGAGATGGAGACCTGATGAGCTGCTCTAAACCCCGAAGACAACACCGGCAGCGCATGTGTGCGCTGCTGCAACACTTTCATTTTTTATGTTTCAGGCTGTTGGAGCTGCAATTAAAAACCATGAAGGTTAAAGATGAAACATCTTTCTGCTTTGAAAAATTCCCTCAGCTTTTCTTTACTTTACAATTTTGCTGAGGCCAGAATTTAAATTCAGATTATAGAATCTCAAAACTACAAAAGAAAACAGTAGTTTTTGTCAGATTGTTGCCTTTCTAGTCAGGGTTGGGAGGGTTACTTTAAACATATGTTTTGATGTAATTACTAATTACCTGTTCAAAACATGATTACTTTTACATTACTTTTGGATTACCTCAAAACCAAATATGGTGACATTTCTTTGCTTAATATAATGTAGGTTTATTAATTGTTAATCCAGATAATCCTTCCTTTGTTATGTGTGAACACGTTTCTTAATAACACGGTTGGTCTGTGTGGCTAAGGTTTACAGTTGGTCTGTATAGCTAACATTAGTGTTAGAGACAATAAAGATAACCAGTTTGAAATTGTAATCCTGCTAATAATCCCCATTTTTACTAAATGCTTTTGTATCCTAATGATGTAATGCCGTTACATGTAGCCTGTTACTCCCCAAACCTCTTTCTAACCATCCATTTAGTATCATTTTAAACCTTCACTTCTCCGTCCACGGCTGACAGTCCTGCACATTTTCACACGGACTCGGTGTAAGGGGATATTTAGGGATAACCGCGCTGACCAGTGCTATTGTGGTCCTGCTGCTAAGCTGATTAGCTCAACACATGTGTGGTTGTGCCAGAGACTAAAGACACTGAGATTAGCGGAGCTTTGTTTGTGCTGCTACTGACCAATTAAAACTGGTCTACACTGACAGATATACACTCTGTGCCATTATGTCATATTGAAATATTGCTAAAATAAGAAAAAAGTGACAGTGAACTGCATGCAACAGGCTGTTACTACATACTTGCGCACATCACCAGGGTAAAATAACACATCTTACTGTGCAAAGCCACATTTTTTGTCTTGCCTTGGTGCAGATCCCGGTGGGGAAATGGAGGGACTTTGTCCACCCTAGCTTCTATGAAGCATCCTATCCGCTTATGCATAGTAATGCTTAACGATTTAAACTAATTTTGCATTAAAAAATTGATTAATTTTGTATGATCTTTTGCGTGTATGTACTTCTGTGAACACAATAAGTGTTAATAGTGAAGCATGCAAAATATTTCTGGGGTGAATTTTGACTAATTTGCCAGCCAATAGATCTCTACTGTGAACCTGCATATTTACTTGCATATTTAGGATACACAGGTTCATTATTAGAAGATAGGACAGCTCATTTTATGTGAATTATTCATGCTGAAAAAAACTTAGCCCCTGGCATTTTCTTCTCAAGTAGACAGACCAAAGATAAACCATTCTATTTTCCTGTTTTTGATTTAAATTTCATTTTAGGTTTTCGACATTAAGTTAGACTTCTATGTGGTTCTTACCCACAGTTCATAGGGATGTCAGCACTCTTTCATTCCCACTTGTATCAGTTCCACCAAACCCATTTTTCTGCTTCTTTGCCTCCTCCTCTCTCATTACAGAAACATCAGGGGACCCAATGAGGCTATCCCATCTCCTCCACCCCGAGCCTCACTCTCTGGGTTCCTCGGCATGAAAGACAGCTTTCCAGTTTGCACTTTCAGAACACGTCTGTCCGATTAACGTCACGTAAACGCATACGTAAGTGGTGTGGTCTTTGTTCTTGATGTGCACAAAAAAGGCACCTAAATTTAAATCTTGGACACGCTGGACTCGCATATTGTTCTCCATGATGCTTCAATTAGCCACTTTTACTTGGAGCGTTTCACAGATTAGAGTGGATTTGGGTATTTTCACCCTGATAAAGAGCAGGTCTTGACTGCATAAAAGCCTTTTTAAAAAAAAGCAGTGAATGCCTCCTTTGCTAATCGAGGATTTTGAAGCCAGAGGCTCTCAACGTGCAAATGTTTTATTGAGTAACACTCATATAAGACGGGCTATTTTTTCCCTTGAGGAGAAGAGTTAGTAATTCAAGCCCGTGTGACTCACTGGACCTTGGTCCTGCAGCCTGATGACAATTTACTGCTCTCAAGGGAAAATGTCGCAGGGGACACAGACACATTCACAATTGTACTGGAGAGGTTTACAACTTAACTACAGCAGCAAACTGAGCAGTGACTTTCTACAGCAGGAACAAGAAGTTTTTAGATATGTGTGGACATAAAACCCTGGAGGAAGTCAGCTTAAGACAACCTGTTTTTTATTTTTTTATTTCTACTTTAAATTGAAAACTGATAAATTTCTTTTTCTTACAACTTTTTACTTTTACTCCTCACATGCGTAAGACAAAACAAGACAGAAATGATGTAACAACGAGAAAATAATGTAAGCTTTGACAGTGCAAAAAAAAGACAAAAGATGTAACTCAAACATGCAGCAACTTTTTACTTTTATACTACATAATACATTTCAGAGCACTTTTTCACTTTTATTTGAATAAAGAATTATCTGTACTTCTACTCTCCTGTCTTCTGTGAGGTAAAATGACTGATTTTGCCTATATTTATTTTATGCAACTGCCGTTTTCCCCTATCAGAAAAGGCTGTTTGTTGGCAAGATAAAGAAGTAAAAGTATTCTAAATATAGAGCACACTGAGACATCTGTGCTCCTGCTGCTTCTGAAAACTGGGGGCCTGTTGACCGCCATCTACTGCAGGTTAATACACAGACTGAGTACCTCATGCAACCCCACTTACAAAAGCCTGAACTACCTCTTTAATGCATTCATTAAATGCATTTTAACCTCAAATTGATGTTAAATTGAGCATTTGCTCCATTGCACAAATACTGAGAACACTGTCTCACTATCACCTGCTGGTTTTCTCAACAAACAATAACTTTAAATTTGATTTGGCGTGAACAGCTGGCAGAGCAACATGAGAGATGGAGTAATAAAATCATGTTGAGGCAATTGGCCCTTAAACTCAGGGTGAAACATAATTTCAGGGTTTAGAATCTGATTTTATCTGTGGCTGCATCATATCAGAGGTAAATCATATATAGGTCTAACACTTGTATGTTGCGGTGAAATCCGAGGACAAATCTTTCCATCAAGGTTAACACGACAAATTTCCACATCATCCTTGGTGATGAAACAGTTTGAACTGCTGGACTTCAATGAAGGACATCTCAGTGTGTCCTCCTTTCATTCTGGGTAAATATTAAAAAAAAAAAAAGGAGCTCAGTGGAGTCAAGGATGGAGCCTGGTTGTGAGATAAGAAAGCCAAGTTGCTCTTTGTGCACGGCGCAAGTTTAAAGCCTCAGCAGGAGTTGAAGGTAGCCGCCAGAATAAAAACCTTTTACAGAACATAAAAGCATGCCTCCTTCGCTTTAGACTTAGTGAGATTATGTGGAGGTCGCATGACTTACAGCCAAACAGGGAGATGTAGTTGCAGGCAGAGGTGGAAAAAGTACACACATCCTTTATTCATGTCTAAGAACAGATACTTGTGTCAAAAAATACTCTGGCAAAAGTAGAAGTACTAACTCAGCTTTTTTTTACACAAGTAAAAGTGAAAAAGTACAGGCCCTGACATGCACTCAAAGTATGAAAGTAAAAAGTTGCCCTCTGAAGGACATTTCAAGCAGGTGTTTCTGTGCAAAGCTAACTCAACCTCATCTTTCCCTCTCTGTCTGCTTCATCTTTAGTCTTCCAGGTTTTTAACTTGCGTCATTTTTGTCACTATAATCTTGTTAAGTCTTTTACATCTTGTCTGTGATTTTCGTCTTTTCACATCTTGTTATGTTGTTTCGGTCCTGTAATGTCTTTTAGGTCATTTCCATCTTGCTGCGTCTACATCGTTTTTGTCTTGTTGTGTCTTTTATGCCATTTATATCTTGTGTCTTTTTCCTCTTTTCATCTTGTGACATCTTTTATGTTGTTTTTGTCTAATGTTGTTTTCACCTTGTTACGTCTTTTACACCATTTTTCATTTTTTACATTTTTTTCGTTTTGACATATTTTGTTACTTCTTTTACGACTTGTTACTGCATTTTATCTTATGTCTTTTACGTAATTTTCACCTTGTTACACCTTGTCTTGTTACATCTTTACGTTGTTTCCATCTTGTTATGTCCTTTTACGTCATTTTTGTCTTATTACATCTTGTTACGTCCTTTATGTAATGTAGTTTTTTTGTTATTTTCATTTTGTTATATCTTTTACGTCATTTTCATCTTGACACGTTTTTCACATCATTTTCATCTTGTTGCATCTTGTCCATCATTTTCGTCTTGCTACTCCACTTTCATCTTGTTACATATTTTATGTCGTTTTCATTTTGTTGCTTTTTGTACGTCATTCTAATCTCGTTACGCCTTTTACGTCATTTTTGTCTTATTACGTCTTTTACGCAACTTTTGTCTCGTTATGGTGGTTTTGTCTTGTCTTTTATGTCGTTTTCATATTGTTACTTCTACTTTGTTACTTCTTTTTTCATCTGTTATGTCTTGTACGTTGTTTTTGTCTGATGTCCTTTATGTTATTTTAGGCTTGTTATGTCTTGTCACATCTTTCATGTTGTTCTGGTCCAACACGTGATATGCACTGCTGGATACACCAAAGAATCATCTTTTCTGTGTGTTATTGTTCTATCCATTAAGGTTGACATGGGGCTTGATGTTGCGAAGGCGGCGTGCAATGATGCAAAATAAGAATAATCAATATTTCCCCTCAAATGCACTACAATGAAAGTAATGAGTAGAAAGTACAGATATTTGTGTTTAAATGTTAGGAGTAAAGGAAAAAGTTGTCAGAAAAATAAATGCCTCATTCCTTCCCACCTCTGGTTGCAGGTGGGTAATAGTGCGAGGTAAAAACCACTCTCCTTTACCTTTACAGCTTCAGTCAAAGTCCCATTTAGCGAGGCTTTTTACCTCCAGCTGCTCTGATAACCGCCAGCCGAAATCACACTGAGCAGCATGTCGCTGCGACAAAAGTGCATGCACGTTTCATCAACTCTGCCTGGATAAACATCAGTTGGAAAATGTACTTTGCTAAAGTATTTTTTGAATAATGGCGTCTGGCGAGGGAAACGTCTCGGGACAATTTTGCTTCCCCCAGGGTGCCGGCGGCGCTGTCGGAGAAGAAAAACACAACGAGGCCCACGTGCGTTTGCTTGACAGAGTTGTTTTCGCTCAAACTGCAGATGTTAAGTTCTGTTTCTGTGCTTCCTTTCACAGGATTTTCTCCTCCTACCGTCCCTTTCATTTTTCATATGACGGCTGTTCCCACTGTGCGTCACCTCAGGCTGTAAAGACAAGTTGTTTACCATGCATGTGACTGAGCATACGGACTCGAATCCTTCCAGTTCACGCTCAGATTGTGTCACACTGTCCAACTGCAACACAGGCTGAGGTGGAAATAAATTATGTCGAGGGCAGATGTAGCAAAGAGGCATTAATCAATGAGACAGCAAGTGACTGACTGTTTAGGAAATTAGATTTTTGTTCCTTTCAGCTTCGACAAAGCTTAACTAATGATGCAGCAGCCATCTGAGGGACACTGATAAAAGTGCAAATGATGTGCATCATTTGAGGATAAAACCCGCAGTGTTATGATAATGCCTGACAATTTTCTTCAACATTTATCTGTGCAGTAAATGCTTTTGCTGAGCATGAATGTTTTTTGAATAATGTACCATTTAGAAGATATAGGAGAATGGGAACGGCTCCAATTGCGGGATTTTATGTAGTGTGTTTCTCTCTCTGAGGATAATTCATTCTGAACTTCTTCCATTCTTTCTAAAAAAAAAAACAAGGAGAAGACACTTCTGAGCAGCACCAGTGGCACTGAACATGGCTGCAACTTTGTGAAAAGCTCTGATAAACATTAATGTAATATACTGGCTGTTTCATACTTCATAGTGAAAAGAAGCAATTTAACACTTCAATTGAACTAGCCATAGATTCAAGGGATTTATAGATACATTACTAACTGCATTAACGTCCCCAGTGTGTAGGATTTATTGGCAACTACCAGACTGCAAACACCTCGGCTCATCCTCCTTTTCCAAGTGTGCAGGAGAAACTCTGGGTGCGTGCAAAACTTGCTAAAAATGCAACAGGCTGTATCTAGAGCCAGTGTCTGGTTTGTTCGTTCTGGACTACTGTAAAAACATGGTGGTGCAACATGGCGGCCTCTGTGTAAGAGATATAAACTTGACCAAACCTGACCAATATATTGGTTGACCGATATTATCAACCCAGTATTGGCTTATTAAAGCTACATCGGTCTACACACTACATACGCAAAATTTCAAGGCAACTGTCTTCAACAGAAACTCTGGAATTTTGAAAAAGTTTTGGCAACTATGAAACTTTTGTTGAGATAATTTTCTTTTCTTCTTTAGATAAACTTGAACCTTAGATTTAGAAACCCCAAACAACTACTGAAAACATTGTTGAGTGAGTGAGTGAAAGTGAAAAATTGTTAATATTTTAATATTTCCCATTAAAACTATTCAGTTTTCAGGCACCCAAATAATAACAAGTCAGGTCCACAGCTCACTGTGACCAATTTTTGACCCTTTTTCTTAATTCAGGTTTAATATCAACATATATTTTGCTTTTTTGTGTTTCAGTCCACTGACATAATTGGGACAATAATGTTAAACTATAAAATATCCTGCCTCAACTACATATTTTTGTCACAAGTGTTCGATAATAAAATTTAAGGGATCACTGCAAAAATTGTGCTTATGAATAATCTGTGTAAAGAATACTGGACAATATATCTATATCATAAAGTTTGTACTCCCCAGTTCACATAAATCCTACAAACTGGATTTTGAGAAAATAATCAAATAGACATAAAATGCCGCCTAAAGAAGTGAACAAGTGGTCCATAACATGAGCAGACCCATATATCTGTCTGTCTCTAATTGCGACTTCACACCTCCTCACTGTCCAAGGCAAAGACTAACAGCTTCTGTTTCAGGCAAACACTATATGCGACAGACTACAGAGAGACTGAAGTCAACATCATGTGACACAAACACTTTTTCTTAACTAAAAACATGTCAAAAATGGGTCTTACCATCATGAGTTCCCTCTGGAAGGACTTCCTCTCCTTGTTCTCCATGTTCGTACACTCCTCTTTGAGTTTCTCCAGAACCGACGCCACCTTCTCAGGCTCATTGTCCAGCTCAGTCCGGCAAAAATAATTCAGAGGCAAATTCCCGTACCCCAGGGCATCCGCAAACGCCCTCCAGTTGCCCACATTCTCCATTAAAACCGTCCTCACAGTTGCGTAGATGTACGTAAGAAATTTGCAAGGCTTCAGGATCTGCTCCAGCAGCATCGTGGTTGTTAGGTCCGGCCCACACCAATAAATAGGCTTGACCTTACCCAGAACTAAAACGTTCTTGGCATGGACAAGGCCAATCTTTCCCTGATAGTATCCAATGTACCACTCTTTGGTCCGCAGTTGCCCTCGAAGTTTGATTTTCTCCTCGCTGAGCAAAGCAATAACATCGCCCTTCTTGTACTCCAACAGATAAGTGCTCTTGTGCTGCCTTATCACTGTTTTGATCAACTTTCCAAATTTTAGGTTGGTAATGCAACGGTCCTGAAACTTTGGGTATTTGGAGGTGACAGCCAGAGGCGAGAGGACAATCTTATCCACCTCTTTCTTTTTGAGAAACCTCCTCTGACCCGTTATCCTTGCTCCGGTCTTTGGCGGCGGCTGCGGAGTTTGGACGCAGAATTGGGTGAGGATACAGTCGAGGGCATCCTTGACTTGGACCCTGAGAGTGAAGTCTGAGATGCTGTTCGGGTTGTGCGATGTGATCATGTACAGAAGCCTGCTGACTTTACCCAGTTTGACCTGAAATCCCCGAATCACGCCTGCACCCTCGCTCGCCTTCACCTGGTAGTTGGACATGTTGGAGTACAATCCGACCTGGAGGTCCTGAGGGTACCCCAGCACAAACTGGTGTTTCCCCCACAGCTGAAGGGCCACTGGCGGGGTGGAGCTAGCCTGCCGTCCCACCTCACTGACCAACAAGGTCTTGGGGGCACAGTCATGTCCAAACATTGCCACGACTGTCTTGAAAGAAGGGTGGATGTGCTTGGGTCCATACACACCCAGAGTAACTTTCCTCTGCACGTGGTCCCAAACAGTCGTATTGTGACTAACGTACTGCGACTGAACCACAACAGCCACGTACATACAAGGCTCCAGACTATCCAACTGCACCTGGACTGTATCCTTGTAAATGTATGCATTAGGGATGGGCGTGTAAGGCCCTTCTTTGCAGTCGCTTCTAACACAAAGCACCTCTGCAGTATGACAACTCTCCTTCTTGACAGTTACCAATATCTTCATCTCTAATGTGATAAAAGACTTGGTCTCCATGTTGCTGAGCTTAATCTCTACCACAGGGCTGACAGTGGAGCAGCGATCACTGTTGAGCTCCAGAGGAGGGTCTAGTAAGGCTTTCATGGAGATCTGCTGATGGTCTCCATGGCTGACATGGCCTTCGGGGATGTGTGCACTGATGTGGGTGTCTGGGAGCTGAACAACTCCTCCGTTACTGTCCAACCTGCACACGATGTTGGTCTCCACCGGCTGCGTCTGACCCCATCCAGGACTCTGGCCCAGGGAGTCAAGGTCATGGCAAGACCTGGCTAGCTTTCTGTGGTTCAACCAAGCAGTCCTGAAATCCTCCCTGCTCTGAAACTGCTCCGGTGAAGGAGCCTTAAGGCCTGTGAAGAATCCAGAAGAGGGCAAGGTTGGATTCGACTGTGCCTGCAGGACTGAGAGTTGTGAGAGACTGTGGGAACGTTTACTCCTGAAAAACGGGTTATCCCTGTGAAGGTTGGGTAAAATCTCTTGGTTTGGGCTGGTGGGGATGGTATTGTTAATGTGGCAGCTACTGAATCCATTGGTCATGATTGCACTGGGGTTAAAGTTGGAGCAAGATGACGGAGATGCCAGTGCATCAAACAGAATAAGGTCTGCTGAGTTCCTCACACCCATGTCTTTGCAGTTTTGATCTAATGGACAAATAAAGGGGTTCACAGAAAACGGACTGTTGTTGTAAATTTGGGAGGGCTTATGGACCACCCCGGTCCACTCCCCCAAACCTCCAAACTCCTTTGACCCATCCTCGTATACTTCCCCAAGACTGTCAATCATCCCGCTATCGCTAAGCGAAGAGTTCCTGAAGTTGACTGGCTGGACGTAGGCGGCCGGAATGTAGCCCATTTCCGTGTTATTGTGGGCGTACCACCACTCTCCACCTGACGTGTCCAGCACATAGAGGTGATCACCTTTGGAGAATTTCAGTGTGGTGAAGCTGCTGGGGCAATAATCCTTTATGGCAACCACTTCCTGCGCAGCTCCATAGGAGGCCGAAGTGTCCAGCCTTAAGGCACTGGGAGAAGGCACTGAAAAGGATAAAGAAATTCCTTTATTTGTCTTGATTACAAAGCAGTATTTAAACTGGCTTCGCCTTACTTAAGGGCACTAAATCACTCATTAGCTGATAATTTAAAACACTGCAGTTAATGGCGCTTATCTCTTAATCAGACACAGATATAAAGATCCAGTTGCACTAATGAGGTGATGGTGCCACAGATCAGACATAAAGCTTTGTGTCCAAATGGTTCCATTGTTCATTTTAATGCCTCAAGACTTTCATGAAAGCTAAAAGACTGCAGAAAAAATACCCCCAAAATAAGAGAAAACCTTTTTTTAATCATTCTAACTTCAAGTACAAAATTTTCAGATCACTAGGTAAATGTATGAGAAGATGAACTGCATAATTTACTGCATAATTTACTATTTTTAGTTCACCTCATTAGCGTATATGGAGCATGTAAGCAAAGCTGTAATGAAGTGCAACCAGTGAAGTGAAAGAGCCAGAGAAAGAATAATGTTTTCAACATGACTGAATAGTTTAATAAAAAAGATGTAAAGCATTAGATTAAAACAACAAAATTCTTAAATTCTAGAGATACTGAGTGAATTTTGATTAATTTGGGTCCTTTACTTTCCATGACACTACATTTTAAATAACAATGACGTAAAACTGACCTTTGACATCGTTGAGACTGGCCCCGGTGACCCCTTCGCTGAGGTCTATAAGCGTCCCCTCAGACTTACAGCGAGGGAGGATGTGGTTGTTGTTCGTCACTCTGATGATTCGGTGGGCAGCCATGGCCGGTACTTATCGTAGCATTCGCTCATTGGCAGCTTTTCATCTGGATGGGAAACAACGAAACGGATTTCAGGGTGGAAGCCGACCAGCCAATTTTAAACACATCTGCAGTCAAGCATTTAGCCGATGCTCACATTTAGGGAGGCTTCCCAAAGCTACGCTGGAGT
Organism: Lutjanus campechanus; assembly: GCA_027495735.1. Classification (NCBI taxonomy): domain Eukaryota; kingdom Metazoa; phylum Chordata; class Actinopteri; order Lutjaniformes; family Lutjanidae; genus Lutjanus; species Lutjanus campechanus. Next base: position 2,475 of record JAJHUR010083653.1, on the reverse strand, counting down.
AGGAAGCTTAATTTTCTACATCACTAACAGTTAAAGGCTGCAGAGGTCAAAGCCACTGCAACAGAAAATAAGGCTGATAAATATCACTGCATTTTTGAAGGAACTCAGTGTGAAGGCTGTGCTGAGGAAATATTGACTTCCAGCTGAACAGAGAGAGTTTTTAAAAATCAATGCAAAGATCATGAGCGTTGAACTGCAAGAGGAAGAGGAATGTGATTTATGGGGAGAACAATCGGAAAGCAATAAAGAAATGAAACCGAAAGAAAAAAGTTCTAAGTGAAAGTGACGATGACGAAGGTCAGAATCAAAATGTCAAGCAGAAGCTGAAGTAAAACATATCATGCACGACTCCCAAGAAACAACATTTTTCTGGCGACATGTGGGCCCCTGAATTCACTCATGACATCTGATTCCAAAATCATGGTCATTAAACTGAGTGTCACAATTTCAATATTAAATGGAAAATCAATCTAAATGAGCTCTCACTTTCAATAATCTAAATAAAAGGCAGAATCAGCGATTCTCCCAGTATTTTATTTAACTCCGCACACGCCTATTTGTGGCACTTCACAGACAATACAGCAGTTATATCACATTTTTTAAAGAGGTTTGATCAAAATGACAGGTCCCAGGGGCATAAAACCAATTGTCTGTGGATCTTTCCAAATAAAGACTTGACAGTACAAAAAAAAAGTCCATTAAAAAATTGTATTGAATCATGACCGTAAAATCAAAAGTCACATCAGATTGTAGATTTGGAGAATCATGACACCACTAGTCAGTCATTAGTCTGCTGCTGTAAGAGCCTCTCCTCTTCTGGTTTCAGTCAGATTTTGAGAACCTGTCTGCAGGGCTTTGCTCCTGTTAAGCCACAAGAGTGTGTGGCATGTCGAACACTGATGTTTGGGGCCTGGCCTGTAGTTTGTCCCAATGTTCTGTCACAACACAACAACAAAATCTGTGCTAATTTTTGGCGTCAAGTTCAACTTTGGAGAACTTTAACCAAAAGTCAGCAATCTTGACCATTCTGACCTTTGAGGGTGTGGACACAGAGACACAGAGACCAAAATGGAGGAAGCTAGCATAGCTTATTAGCATTGTTGCACCATCCACTTTTATTTAGCCTCTTCTGTCAGAGTAAAAACCGTTTCCACAAAAGAGGAATGGTTTGCAAACAGTTATAAGACAGAAGTAGATGGCACAAATATACTGGGTAAGTACACAACTCAACAAAATATATAACATGTTGAGTGTTTTTAGAAATTTTAATACAGAAATGTTACATATTATGGGTTTCTGTCATTTTTTTAAGCAAAAATGTCAAACATTTTCTTGTTACAAGTTCTTTGATTTGCTGCTTTCTTGTTGTATATGACAGTGAATGAAGAGTCTTTGGGTTTTGAACTGTTGGTTGGACAAAAGAATCTGAAGACATCACTCAGGGCTCTGGGGAATTGTGATGAGCCAAATTTTTGACATTTTATACTTACAAATGATTCATCTTGAAAGAATTCTATTTAATGGGGTTCAGATCATGCCAGTGAAGTTCGTCCACACCAAACTGAGGAAAGCATTTCTTTATGGACCTGACATAATGCACGGAGACATTGCGATGTTGAAAGAGAAATCCACTCTCCCCAGACAAAGTCGGAGGCACGCTATTGTCTAAAATATCATTGCACACTGTAGCATCAAAGGGTCTGAGCTTAAATTCTGAAAAACAGCCTCCGACCAAATATTCAGACATCTCTGTCCTTATACTTTGGAGTGTAAAACATGAAAGCGCATACAACCTTCGACACAAGGCTGTCTGAAGTCACAATCTTTTCTTATAGGGAATTTAAACCACCATCCTTTTCACCTCAGAACCAAGCACCTCTCCCTCTGTCTGTCTGTACTCCTACAACATTGTATGTGTGTTTTGAGTATTTACATCTGTGATTGTATCGACCGAGTTACCAATTTCCTTGTCGGAATTGCGCTGTGATTCAATTTGTGTATGAAAACACACAGTCAGCAGAGGACGGTAATCTGATTAGAGCGGCAGCAAGAAATTATTTTGCAGCAAAACGTTGTTCTCCTCAGTCACAAGAGACTTTATTATTCCTGCAGGATGTGGCGAGCGGCGGCAGCGCGAACATTTGCATTTGCACACTAATGATGCCATTTTAATCTGATTAAAGCAACACAAGACTGTGGACGCTGCCATGTAAATGCCTCTCACTGATTATCTTCATTAGAGCTCGAATGTTTGCAGCTGAATTTTCACATTAGGCGCCGAGGATTTAGATTCAGATGGAGGTGTTCGTTTTCATGAATTACAACACTGCAACATCACTTCACTGTGATCACTAAAAAGTATTATAACAGATCAAATTAGCGAGTGTTAGCAGGGTTTGATGTCAGAGATGGCAAGCATAAAGGTTATTTAAGGCTGATTTGACTCTGAAGAGCCAGTCAGAACTTCCTCCAAGA
>JAJHUR010083652.1:0-24820 GCA_027495735.1 Lutjanus campechanus | reverse complement strand
TAAAGTGCTTTAAATGATATGAAATAATTATCATATATAACACCATTTGTAACAGTAAACTTAATTCTGCAAGTCCATAATAATGTTGTGTAATTATTATACTGAAATATATCATGTAGACAGTAAACTGCACCGCTTAATAAAGAACACAAAATCAGTAAAGTAACTTACTACAAATGAACTAAAAATGTCATGTGTACAGTAACTATTGAACAGTAGCAGGAGGAAACAGCAACAATTTGTTACATTACGTTATTGTTAGTTATTATGAGAACTGTAAGGACATTATTAAGTACTCGTATTGATACTCAGTATTGGCAAGTACCCAAATGTAAGTACTTGTACTCAGTCTGAAAAAAAAGTGGTATTGGTGCATCTGTACCATAGATGCAGACCTTTAAGCACACACCTCCTGGTGAGACGTACAGTTTGATGGAGGAGCAGAGGGAGATCCCAGCACGTCTGGATAATCACTACACTTGATGTCTACTGAAATGCATCCGTTTCAGAACACTGGACACTGGCAGCATTCTGATGCTTCAGCAAACATGTAACACATTACTGCCCATGCATGAATTAAAAGTGATAACATATTCTGTTATCACAGAATGATGTCGTGCTTTGTATTTATCAAAGCTCAACAGATATTAAATAAAAATTCAAATAAAGTCTTAGTTTCCTGCTACAGCATACATAAAGTAACTGCTCTTCTTTTGTACTGTGCTCTTATTTGAGAAAATATCAGAATCCATTGGGATAGCTGCTAGGGATGAAACGATAATCGGTTTCATGATAAACCGTGCTTAAAATTCAGAATAGTTAGTCGCACTGTTACAAATTCTTCTTATCATGATAACCACACAAAGTCATGGTTAAAGGGTTGGGTTGGGTTTAATTATACCAAAATGAAAGAAAATGTCTCCATACTGCTCGTCTGGTGTAATCCAAGTCTCCTAAAGTCTATAACACAACTCAGTGGCATTTTATTTATTATTTCCTTATGGCATCATTTTGATGAGCAGGAGCAGAAGTTTACTTCAAAAAGTATTTAGTTTACTCCTCAGTACAGTGTTGTTGGAAATATCAGTCATGATAATACAATAGGGCTGGGCAATATATCAATATTATATTGTATCATGATATGAAACTAGACATTGTGATTCATTTAGCATATTCTTATATCATGACATGGAATAAGTGCGTTTCAAAGGCTGCATTGCAGTGAAGTGATGTAATTTTGACTGAGAGGGAAAAAAGAAAATAATGAAAATGAGAAAAAAACATGTAACAAAGGTATTGTATTAATTTTTGATGATTATTTGATTGTTAGCATTTTCAAATACCAATCAAGGAAAATGCACAAAACTTAAAATCCTAGAGTTAATATTTTGTGAAAGCACCAGCAGTCATATCTACAATATTGTTGAAATATCTATCTAACATTATATCATTGCTTTTGGTCAAAAATATCATGACTTTTAATTTTGTCTAATACAATTTATTTTAGCACCTTCGCCACTTCCACCCTTTGGAGCACACAACACGTTGCTAGTCACAACCTATATGATCAATAATTATTGATATCGACCTATATGACTAACTTCATTATCGTGTTAGGTTTTTCAGCTATATTGCCCAGGCCTAATATACAGTCTCTCAACGTCTGATTCAACTCTGTCCCCATGCTCTAGTGTTACAAAAAGCAAACAATTGCAATAAATCATAATATCGAATTGTAATTCTTGGATAACCGCAAGACTTAAGCAATACATTTCGAATCAGCGCCCGAGTATTGTGATAATATCAAAGTATATCATCCCAGCCCCAGTACCAGTATTAGTATTGAAGATTTTTGACCCATTTTCAGCCCTGATCTGGGGTAATACTTTTACAGCATTTGTCTGTAGATATAGCCAATCAAATCTTGCATAAAGCAATAACCTCTATCGTCTCTCACAGGCAGAGCAGACACACAGTCACACTGAGCCAGACAGCAGCACAACACAAGAGCCACAATTCTCTGAACAACAACACACATCAGCTCTCCTGCTAAAGTCTCCTTCTCATCTGACATACAAACATGAACACACATCTTGTCCTGGACCTCAGCTTGTTGAACGAGCGACCAGACGTACATTCAGCGGGGAAAATTGCACTGCTCTGCAGTTTGCAGGCTAGATAAGTAATTAGCTGCTCAGCTGCAGCGCATTAAACAGCATGTAAACGTACCTGCAAATGTCACTTGGGCCTAGTTAGATGCTGGTGTGCTTCTTACTCTTCAGCACCACTAACAACACGCTGTCTGCACATGACATGAACGCTACAGCACAAGTTTGTTTACTTTGTGTCTTGTTCCCTGTGGTGTAAAACCAGCTCCTCAGACAACCTGTACCATGTTATACTATCTGAGAGGTATTCTGGTCACATTTTCAACATTAGCAGTGAGGTTAGAAAGTACCAGAACCTTTCTTTAAAGGGGCACTGCCCTTATTTTACACATCCATGTCATTTTACTCATCATGGTCAGCAATACATTAAACAGAAGTATAATGTTTAAAAGTACAAATCTATAACACAACTCATGGCAGAAGGCCGGGGTTACAAAGTGTGGGCACTGGAATTGAAAGCTATGAGCATTTACTAGGCATTCTCTGTTCTGTTTCTAATGTGTCTTTAAATAATTTCTTCATGTTATTTAATATAGACACATGGGACCCTCCTAGGATTATGAAATGACCCAATAAGATTATGTTATGAAAAGTTATCATTATTTCAGTTAGTAAAATGTATCAAAATTATTATTTTCAACTTTTGTTTTTTTGTTTTTTAATAAATCCTGTTTTTCCATTAGTTTGGATGGTGGATGGCTCCAGATACTACAATACCCACGAGCATTAGCAGCAGTTGTTATGGAAAAGATGTCAGAGCATTTTTTTGAATTTATGAACAAAACACAGCGCCATCTGGTCTTTGGGTTGGTACTTTTCCTGTAAAGGTTTTATGTCCACAAGTTTGTACCTTTGACCTTTTATCCAAGAACAAATTGTGCTCAAAACCGCTCTTCAACACTGATTTCAGAATTTGAGCAACACTGGGGTTGGGCAATGTCCATGGTGAGACAATATCATTGCTACCATTTTTTTTTATAGCTCCTTTTTGTTTTTTGTTTTTTTGCACTCTCTAGCTGACACTCCTTAAAATACAAATTCAGTAGTTCTTTTTTTGTGCAATAAAGTACATACAAAACAAGAGAAACAATTACATACAGATGTATTAACAGCCAAGAGGTCTTATGTAATTAAGACAGAGACAAACAACAAAAACAAATGAGACAAAAAACAAAAAAGAGAAAACAAAATGTGTCATATTAATATTCAACAGCTCTAAGGCACTTTTAAATGATGCTGTTACAGTGTTAATGGATGATGGCATCATCCATCAGCCCAACCCTGCTGGGGACCAAAACACAAGATACCTCCACCTTCACCACTTCAACTTTGACCATTCTCAATGAATTGTTTGCTATTTATTGTTTGTTAAAGAAAAAGATGAAAAATATCCATCAGAATTTCCCAGATCCCAAATATTGACATGAGATGGTTTTAAATAGTTTGTTTTATACAACCAAAACTGTCATTGTCATAGATGGTTGTAAACTGAATGTCTTTGGGGTTTGTACCGTTAGTTAAATTAAAGCTGTCGTTCCCAAAGGCTGGGTTGGGACCGACAGGAGATCTTATTTGGGTCCCCAAATAAATGATATACTATAGAGGAAATTCTGCAAATTTAAGATTTATATCTGCTGTACATCTTTTATAAAGCATTTAACGTGTATATTATTTTATTGATGAGAGGGGAAAAAAGAACTTGTTAATTCCATCTGAATGCACTTATTTTGTCTAATTTGTAAAGTAGGCTAAAAGGTCCTTTATTCTTTTCCTAATAAGAGGAAATAAAAACAATGACATGGCCTGTTAACTTAGCTTAATTCAATATATTAGGGCTGCAACGACTAATCGAGTATTAACCTATTATTAAATTAACTGCCAACTATTTTGAGATTTGATTAATTGGTTTGAGTAATTTTCTACAAAGAAAAACAGCCTCTGATTGCACCTTCTTAAATGTGAATATGTTCTGGTCTCTTTATGAGCCTGAACTGAAAATCTTTGGGCTGCAAGTAAAACTAGATTTGAGAACATTTTCTTAGAAACACTTCAACATATTTTAGCATTTTCTGACATTTTAAAACAAATTAAACTATTAATCGATTAATTGAGAAAATAACTGACTGTGACAATATTTGTTAGTTGCAGCCCGAGGATGTATTTCTCGTTTATAAAGTTTCAACATGTATATGTTTTCAATTAAAAGTATTAAGATTATGTAGGGTGATGCACAAATGGCAGTAAAAATGGTTAGAAATGTTAATTTATGCTCAAATGAACAATTACCTGAATAAATCTTATTGTAAGGCTTATTGTGACTTGAATCACAATGGTTTGTTATTTCAAAAAATTGGGTCCCCAGGAAAAAAAAGTTTGAGAAACACTGAATTTAATATCTCAATATGCATCCTTGGGTTATAGACGATTCCAGCAAAGTACCAGAAGTTAACAAGCCTCCGTTGCTGTGGTGGCGTCTCCCCACAGTATGAGCGTGAACGAATGTGAGCCATCATAAGAAGTTTACAATTTTCTACTTTTACCTTTACTTCATATGAAATGTTACTTTTGACAACAATGTCTAGAAAGTCGGGAAGAACCTGTGCAGTTCAGCTCCTCCAACAGTCGAGTCACACTGTGTCATAGTGGATCAGAAATATACACAGAAAGGAACTTTGTTCCAGAAAATCTTCAATGTCTGATGAAATGTGAATTCATATGTGTATTTTTAATATATATTACACAGTCCTTCATTACTTAACCCTTGTGTGGTGTTCGGGTCTGTGGGACCCGTTTTTAATGTTTACTAAAAGAAAAATGATGTTATTAATTATTTTTTCAATCTGAGACTCATTGGTCTTGGCTCATTTTCTATGAAGAACATATAAAAGCACACATTTTCAGTGAGTGCACAATGTGCAATCCCCCCACACATTTATATTACATATGTGGTGTTCAGGTCCACTGGACACAAGGGTCATAAAAGCCACAGGACCACCCCTAAGACCAGCCTTTCAGCACCAAGCCGCAGGACCACCTTTTCACAAGCCAGTCACAGGATCAGCCCATCAGCAGCCAGCCACAGGACCAGTCTGTCAACAGCCAGCCACAGAATCAGCCTGTCAGCAGCCAACCACAAGTATTTCCTATTTGGGATCAATAATGTACTATCGATCTATCTACCTATTTGATAAAAGCCACAGGACAAAACCCTAGGACCAGCCCTACAGCAGTCAGTCACAGGACCAGCCCTTCAGCTGCCAGCCACAAGACCAGCCCTTCAGCTGCCAGCCACAGGACCAGCATGTCAGCAGCCAGCTCCAGGACAAGCCCCTCAACAGCCAGCCACAGGACAAGTCTGTCAGCAGCCAGCCACAGGACCAGTGCATCAGCTGCCACCCACAGGACAAGCCCGTCAACAGCCAGCCACAGGACAAGCCTATCAGCAGCCAGCCACAAGACCAGCCCAATAGCAGCGAGCCACAGGACCAAGCCCGTCAGCAGCCAGCGATAGTACAAGCCCGTCAATAGCCAGCCACAGGACAAGCCTGTCAGCAGCCAGCCACAGGACCAGTGCGTCATCAGCCAGCCCCAGGGCCAGCCCAACAGCAGCCAGCCACAGGACCAGCCCTACAACCAGCCTGTCGGCAGCCAGCCACAGGACCTGCCCCAGGACCAGTCCATCAGCAGCCAGCCACAGAACTAGTTTGTCAGCAGCCAGCCACAGGACCAGCCTGTCAGCAGCCAGTCAGCAGCCTGCCACAGGGCCAGCTTGTCAACAGCCAGCCACAGGACATACATATACAGCATATGTTATCAATATACTCTGACCCTCATGTGTTGTATGGGCTGGCATGAATAGGTTATGTATTCAATGGGGCTGATCTGTTGTGTAGACTGGCATGAATGTGTCCAATTTCAAATTAACTCAATTTTAAATTGAACACACATTGAACACAAAGAAATAAACATCAGTAGTGATGAGAAACATTGTTTCATCTCTATTTGTTCAAGATAAACATGATTTTTCCACCCATAACTGGATTATATATTGATTGTTACATTTTATCAGAAAAAACGAATAGCACTTTTGTTGAAGAATGTGATCTGACATAGGTAAAAGGCAAATATTAAGTATATTAAGTCTATATTGCTTGTAATTGAGTTAAAGTAAACATTTATTGAGTATTTTTGTATAGGTTGTGATGTCTGTATTGCTTTAAAAACCAAATAATACAGTGGGTCCACCAGACCCACAAACATTGGCTGAGAAACAAAAGCATGAACACCACACAGGGGTTAAATGCGGCAGAGGTGGTCTGTTTTTTCTCTTCCCCATTATTCATTTCTGGCTGTTGTCACAACGAACATTTAACTACTGTGTACAATTTGAATAACATTAATGTTTGGGGTTCTCTCCCAGACCCAACCAGAGGACACCGAGAACGATGGACACAACATGCCACCGCAGCAGTGGTGGCCGCAAGATGGCAGATCACACAAAGCAGTTGCTGAATTGGTCTATAGAACATTTTACTGCCATTTTCACCATCTGACATATAGACAAAGCATTCCATATTCCTTGATATGATAAACAAATGAACCTTGAATCTTGTATCTTGTGCAACATCCCATTAGAGTTCTCTTCCTGGTGTTTGTAACTTAAATTTACTTCAAGTGTTAAACTTCATGAATTGTCCTTTGTCTGTAGTCGAGGACAGAAAACATATTTGGAGATTTTGAGCACAGGTGGATAAAAGCCTGAGGTCTGTCAGTTAATTGTGGAAGAGCTGATGGTGTGATGATCTGTTGCATGAGGACATTTCCCACCAAAGTAGTCTTTATTCAAAATTTCCTGATCTGGCCGTTGAGATGATAGGCCTGACTCAGTGCTTATTGTAACAACACATTAAACTGACTGTTTGCTCGGTCTTTAAAGGGTTGTATAAGGCTCAGCCAGGGTTTTATTTCCATCATATTTAATAGAACGATCACAACCACTGCTCCAATCTCCACACAACACCTGAGAGAGTCATGGGGTGTCTCTTGACTGTTTTTCCGTTTGAGACCCATGGCATTTTAAAAGCAATTTGACCCCTGCCTGGCCCCGCCACTTAATCTCAGTGGGCTTGTCTGTAGCTGAAAATGTCCTCTCTGAGCCCCAGAGGCACAGCTCCGGCCACTCAGGCTAGCTGCAATCACAGGCTACTGGCTGGGGCAATTACAAAAACACCCTGGACCCAGGCTGAATTTTCATCTTATCTATCCAAATGTCAGCCTCATGCTTATTAGCTATCATCATGCTGCTGCCAATCACGGAGAAAGACATGAGAGCTTTCCTCAGCAGCCACACCCCGACGTGCCTACCTCCCACTGAGTCTGTCTTAGATTCTCTCTCGTCTTCTTTGCTCCCTTCAAACAGCCTTCATTTATCTTTACAATTCAGCATGGCTTAGTTAGTCCCATTATTTTTCTTCTCTGCAGTTCTGTAGCTTGATGCTGTGGAGAATGATTATTACCACTTTACACACAGTCATGTCACTTAAACTTGCGTCGGTGGCCCGTCTGAGTGTGTCAGTGTGAGTTATCCAGGTTTGTGGTTCAGTGGCATTTTATCAAATCCAAATTCAGGATTGCATCTGAATCCTTTATTTAAATTTAGTCTGGATCAGCTGCAAATATCTTAATCTTAAAACAGCCCATTCTCACACCTAAATGACAGAGTAAGTTGATTGCCTTTGACTCCCAAAATGACATATATGATCACCTGAGAGTACCAATGTCAGGGGTACTGGACGTTCAGTACGTTATCATTAACAATGTGAAACAGCAGAAGTCTGGTTAGGTTTAGGGTGGTTTCACGCCTAAAAGTCTGGTTCTTCGATCAAACTGACGCAAGGAAGATGCATTGTTTTAATTTTCCAACTGGTCCAGCTTGTTTTCACAAAGGCCGCCTCTAGCAGTGGTATCTGCTAGCCCATTGGTTCCCCAACCTGGGGTCCAGGCCACGCCTCCACTTAGGAGGCGCCAGAAATCCCACGGGGTCCCCAAGACTTTGTCTGCTCTGAGGTTCTCAAAATCAGATTTTCACATGTTAACTGAAGTCACAATTTATACAAGTCTGTATACAAAACTATTAAAAAAGATTCATTTCTTTGTCCTCAGTTAAAAAGTCGGCTGCTTCGTAGGCCACAACTCTGTGATAATGAATTATTATTGTTCTTCTGCTAATGATGAGTGAGTGTAAGCTACTCTGTTGGGTTAAAAGAAGAAATGCTGAGCTTATGTTAGAACAGAGACATTTACCAAAGGTAAAGGATCTAAGAATGGAAACAATTATAACTGATGTTGATTTTGGACAGTAAATTTAAGATGCATCAAGATGATCCTTTATTAATCCCACAATGGGGAAATTTGCAGTGTTACAGCAGCAATGTGGATGGCAAAAATAGAAATGAGTATCAATAAAAACAATAAATAATAAGTGAACAAGCAGCATAACAGCATAAGCAACGAACGATTTAAACCCCCGCTCTATTGTGTAATGTCTGTTGTCACAATTAATGTACCCTGCAGTAAGGGAAAAAAGGGGACACCATCACCATGTGACGTTTTGTGGTGCAAACGCTTCTCCAGACATGAAGGAGAAGAAGGATCATGTCTGGAAAAGTGCTTGTGCCTATGGTGGTATAGAAATGAAAGTTCATAGGAGCATTATCTTGTGTGCAGACTATTTTTCCTTGTGTGTGATTTTTTTTTTTTTTTTTTTTTTTTTTTTTTTTATACTTATGTGACTTTAAACCCCCCTAAAAAGGTGACTTTCATGCTGTCATTTAAAGATCACCTTCATAAGGACTTAGTGGTCTTTCTGCTTTTAAACTGTGATTTACAAACATCAGTGTGGGAGTTTGTGGTGCATTATATGTAAACATTATGTAATGTTGCCAGGAGCAAAGTCTCAGTTATCATGATAGGATGCCAAATGCTGTAGTACTGAAACCATTAGCTGAATAATTCATTTAAGAAAAATTCTGCATATTTTCAGCCTCTCAGTGTAACAGTTTGCTGCATTTTTCTCTTTTTTATAATAGCAAATTAAATACTTTGGGGGTTTGTTTCCCAAAGCCCATGATGATGTCGTCAAATGTCTTGTTTTAGTTACAACCTAAAGATATTCAGTTTACTGTTAGAGAGGAGGAAAGAAACCAGAAAATATTCACATTTGAGAAGCTGGAATCAGAGAATTTTGAATTTTTTCCTTAAAAAATTATTCAAAACATTTAATTGATTATCACAATAGTTGGCAATTCATTTAGAGATCAGATCAGATTTGTTCAAATGCTATCTAAGCCCAAACCTAGTCATGTGGTTTGGAAACTATAAATTGCTCCTCAGCAGTGTCAGTCTCTGTATTAGATGTGAGATCTGTCCCAGGTGCCTGAGTGCATGCTGGGAAAGTCATCAGCTTCCCTACGTCCCAGACAAGCAGCCACAGATAATGATTGTTTCTGTTTCCCCCCTCCTCACAGGGAGGTGGTACATCCGTGAGGGCTGGCTGAAGATGGTTCCTCCTAAAGGTGTGGACGCTAAGCCCAAGATGTTCTTCCTGTTCTCTGACATGCTGCTTCAGGCCAAGCGCTGCAGCCCGCTGCACCCCACCAACGGAGACAAGTTCACCGGCCAGCACGCCTACCCCCTGCAGGACTGCACCGTGGAGAAGGTGTTCGGCCACACCAGGAGCCAGGGGGGCCTGCTCAGCGTGAGTGTCAGCCAGCTGGGCTGAGTGCTGGTCATGTGATGAGTTTCTGTCCAAAACATTAGAGGGATCTGGGGTATTGTGGAGACAGTGCTGAGCTCAGTCAGAGTGGAAAAACATTAAGAAACCAGTAAGGAGATTAAAGCGATATTCCACTTTGTGAGAATAAGCCACTCAGTATGCTGATGTGGTGATGGGTGAAGGTCTTCAGTTCACCAAACAATCCTGGAGTTTTAGGAGAAACAGGGTAGCAGCCTCATCCAGTACAATGGCAGTGAATGGTGACCACGGATAAAACGTTAAAAATAGAACACAAAACAAACACAAAATGTCTCCATCCTGCTTGTGTGATGTAATCCAAGTGTCCGCGAGCCGCGACATTCAAAATTAACCCAAAAGACGGCATTTATGCCATGTTTTTAGCAGAAATGTCAGCTGTAGCATGTAGGTAGGATGTAAACATGGCGTCGATCTCGCGAGACTTCCGCATGTGCGTCCATTAAGATATATACAAAGTTTTATCCGTGGTCACCGATCTCTGACATTGTACTGGATGAGGCTGCTACCCTGTTTCTCCTAAAACTCCAGGATTGTTTGGTGAACTGAAGACCTTCACCCATCATCACATCAGCATAGTGGTGAGTACATACTGAGTGGGTTATTCTCACATAGTGGAATATCGCTTTAATGAATGAATGGAGCTCTGATTTATTTATGAAGAGCAGCTGAAAATTCTTATTAGAGGAAAGAAGTATACACAAAGAACACAGCAGGAAGCTTTTGATTAGTGTTCAGTTTTCTTCAACATATTCTACAAATTAGTTTAAAGGATAGCTTCACATTATAATCCATCTTCCTCTCCATACTAGCCTGAAAGTGATCCTTTATAGTGCAAATAAACCCAAAGAGATCGAGGTCTTGTTCTGTGTAAAGATTTATTCCAAAGCTGAGTCCTCATAGCTTTCGTCCTGGAAGCTGCGTGTATGTTTCTGGGACAAAAAACAGACAATAAACCTTCACACCACTGTGATTATGAAGAGACCTACTTGGTTTGTCTTCTTCAGAGTGCTGAAGCTTCATCTTAGCTTCAGCTGAACATCAGAATTAGAGTTGTTCTGAGACTGATAGTATTGGAAAATTCCTCTGATGTTGCTTAAACTGTGCATTGGGGCAGTTTGTGAGTCTGTGCTGTGATCCAGTTCTAGGTTATGTATTAGCCCTGAGACAGCAGTGTCCTGAACGCTGCTGGGAAGTAGCAGGCGTTATTGTAGCCAGCTCGTGGTAAGCAGGTATTGGGAACAACAAAATGGACTATTTACTGAGTGGATTGAACTCTGAAAATTAAATTTAAAAAAAAAGAAAAAATTTAAAAATGGCATCAGATCGGTACTCAGTATCAGCCACTACAAGTTCAGGTATCAGTAAGAAAAACATGGAATCAGAACATACCTAATGGAATACGTTTTGTTGGGCCAATACGATACAGATATTAGGGAGTTTAAATAAATCAATAGTGATATATTTATTCATTCATTCATTCATTGTCCATAACCGCTTATCCTTGAAGGGTTGCAGGGGGCTGGAGCCTATCCCAGCTGACACTAGGTGAGAGGCAGGGTACACCCTGGACAAGTCACCAGTTCATCTCAGGGTGGACACACGGAGACAAACAATTACTCATTCTCACATTCACACCTACGGACAATGTAGAGTCACCAATTAACCCATTATGCTGCATGTGTTTGGACTGGGGGAGGAAGCCAGAGAACCCACGCGAACACGAGGAGAACATGCAAACTCCGCACAGAAAGGCCCTGCCCCAACCTCAAACTGCCAAACAGAATATTGATTATATTCTTAGACACACATTTCTTTAAATGATCCCTTTAGAGTGGTTAACACTTGTAAGAGAGATATCTCATGAAAGCAGGATATTTTATAGTTTAACAATGAAAATCATTGATATGTAAGCCAATATTAGCTGACCAATATATTCGTCCTACATCTTTTACAGTCTAATCACTCTGTGAAGGGGTTGCTGTTGATTTCAGCTACAATAGCTCTTTCAAAGCACATGTCCCATTTTAATAACCTATATATATTAGAATATAGAATATATATGTAGACTCACATGTTTTGTAATGATCCCTTACTTGTGACAAAGGTATGTCATGGAGGCAGGATATTTTACAACTTATCAATAAACTTTAATGCCCAAAATGACATCAGAGTACTGATACAGTAAACTTTTGCTGTTTTTTTAAATAATTGTAAATAACTGAACACAAACAGAACAAAATGTAGGCTATACATACGCCTGCACACTGAGCCTGAAGAAAAAGGATAAAATATATACATAAAAAAATAAATAAATAAAATCTGCATTATGTCCCCTCATAACCATGCATATTGTACAACGTATCAGTGCCACCAGGAAGCTGTGATGTTGTGATCGCAACAATTAATGCAAATTCAATCAATCACCATGAATCCTGCACAATCTTGCAATTTGGTACATTCAATGCAACTTTTTTGCAAATTTGACCAATCATCATAGCTTCCTGCTTTTCCACCAGTCATAGCAGTCCCCTGTGCAAACATCATGCATGTAAGGTTCAATGAACTCACTTGTATTTTTTATTTTGTCACAGGAGCTGAAAAAATATATATCATTCTATAATTTCATGCTTGCTTGAGTTTGAGTGCCAAAACAATTTTGTTTCTTTGTGGAATATCCCCCAGGTGCACTTCTTCATGTACAAATAAAACAGATTTTGTTAGAATTTTCATAATCTCAAACCTTTTTGGTGAGGTTACTTGGAAGAAAAGGAACAAAATGTGGTTTTATTCTCACCAAAACAAAATGTGCAACTTTTTTTGCAAATTTCACATGCTCCTGCAACTTCATTGCAAAAAAAATGCCTATAAACATTGCAATATGCAACACAATTTTTTTGAAAAGCATCAGTGAAATCAGGCATGTAGGCTGCAGTGGTCACAAAAAAGCCCATGAAGTCCTGGGCTGACTGCACTGATAACTGGTATAGACTGATATCGCTGTGATAGGCCAATTATATTGGCTAATCAATATGTTAGTCAGACTCGAATAAGTAGTATAAACATAATACAAAAAAGTAACACACATAACATGTAGCACAAATCCTCAGCAGTACTCTTAGCATGAGAAGATACAGTATCAGTGCTGTTTATAACAGCTTCATAGAGTCCAGTCACTGACTCTCACTGAGCTCCCAGTGTTAATGGACACATCACACACTTTGTTTGTGACACAGCTCACCCTCATACTAACTTAAGGTCGGGTTTAGTCTTTTTAGTCCACAAATCATGCTGGAGTTTCACAGAAAAACAGTGTTGCAGGATCTCCCAAACAATGGAAGTGAATGGTGACCACATTTCAAATGTTAAAAAAAGAAAGTAAAAACATAAAATGCCTCCATACTGCTCATCTAGAGTAATCTAGACAACCAGTCTCGTCTCCTAAAGCGCCAACATGCCAAGTTGACTAAAAAAATGTTATTTCCACCATGTTTTTAGCCTGAATCTTCACTGTAGATCTTTAGCTTGGAGCCACATTCACATACTGCCACACTGTCTGAACTGGATGTGTGTGTTGTGACAGTGTGCAAACAGCATGTCAGGACTTTAGGAGACTTGGATTACACCAGACGATCAGTATGGGGGCATTTTATGTTTTTATTTCCTTTTTTTTTTTTAACATTTGAAAACTGGTCACCATTCACTTCCATTGTTTGGGAGATTCTGCAACACTTTTCCTGTGAAACTTCAGCATTGTTTTGCAGACTAACAAAATAAACCCGACCCTCAATTGGCATGAGAGTGAGTAGATTTGAGTGAACTATCCCTTTAACACAGGTTTGTAATTTCCTGTGTAAGTGTAGAAGAAGTGTGGAAAAGTTGCATGTTAAAAGAAGCTGAGTGTTTGTTGGGCAGCAGGTGGGGAGACATCTGTTCATTGATTTGAGTACACACATGAGTGAGTCCTTAGCAGAGGCATTATTTAATTTCCATTTTTGATGTATGTTGCTTTGATTTGTCTTACTTATGGCCCTGATGCTTGCTGTTGTCTAATCTGCCAAACAGAGTTTTCCTGAATGTTTTCCAGCCTCACTGAGTGAAAATGTCATTAAGTTGTGCGTGTCAGAGAGGACCTGCGTTCCCTCGCCTCCTGTGCTCCCTAATCACTTCAAACCCTGCTTGAAGTAGCCCAAAAGTTGAACTTTTAATGTGCTTCTCCTCTCAGTCTGATCCGTCTCCCAGGTCTCTGTACAGCTGCTGGCTGACAAATAGCATCTAAATGATGTAGTTGCTGTCATGAAACATTCAAAGGAGCGGGTCGCGCGTCATTGAGTGAGTAACCAAAGCGTTTATGCAGCGAGTGTTTAGTGCCAATGCTGCATGGTATCAATATTCATTTCAGCAGATCGGCTCGCGGAGCTCTTTATGTTGTGCTGCTAATGTTCCTCCCTGTGATGCACAGCAGCTCGGCTCCACTCACACTGCAGGCTGGACAAAATGTTGGCACCACCTCACGCTCTCTGACACTGAAGCTGGATTCACACATGACTAATAATGTACAGCAGGGCTGAGACATTTAGTGACATCGTGAAGCTAGACAGAAAATTATTAAGCAGTCATAATTCAATAAGTGATTTTTCATTTATTCAGTCAATTATTAAGTAAAAAAGACATTTATACTTAATAGAAATGTCTTTTTTACTTATATTAAACTGAGGAATAGGGCTGCAACTATGGAATATTTTCATTGTTGATTATTTTCTTAATAAATGGATTAATAGTTGTTTGTTTAAAAATGCCAGAAAATTGTGAAAAATGTAAATCAGTGTTTTTCAAAGTCTAAGATGACGTCCTCAAATGTCCTGTTTCACTCACAACTCAAAAGTATTCAGTTTACTTTCAGAGAGGAGTAAAGAAACCAGAAAATATTCACGTTTAAGGAGCTGAAATCACAGAATTTTGACTTTTTCCTCTAAAAATGACTTAAAGCCATTATCAGAACAGCTCTCCTGAGAAATTCAGCACATGTCAGAAGCTGTAAACCACTAAATATTTAGTATTTTTACCTTTGATGATTTTTAACTGTTGGTCAGAGTCATTTCAAATGAGGCTGCACCCTGTGATTATTCTCTTTATCAGCTGTTCAAAAAATCATTAGTCCATCAAATGTAAAAAAAAAAAAAGAAACTGTCCATCTCGAGCCTACAGCCTCAGGTGACGTCTTCAAATGTCCTGTTTTGTCCATCCAACAGTCCAAAAGCTAAAGCCAAAGTGTGTTTTAGAGCTCATCACAGGTCACCTGCCATATTGATGTTATCTGAGATCATCTCATATCAGTCTCATGTGAATCAACAATCAATCATTTTGTGATTTAAGAAATTTAAGTATATTTTCCTACAAAACCTTTGGGTTCATTTAACAGTTAGTTAAATTTGAAATGCTGTTCAAACACAAGCAACCATGCAAGAGGTTAGTTGAATGAAATCAGGGCTGCAACTAACAGTTATTGATTATTGATTTGTCTGTCTGTTTTTTTGTTTGTTTGTTTGTTTTTTTAAATTAATATTAATTTTTTTTGTTGTCTAAAACATTCCATTACATTTTTCCAGAGCTCCAGGTGACATATTCAGCTTAATGTGATATTCATACAATGCAGTTTTGACTGATTCATAACTTTTGATTAATTAATTTAAAAAAATGATTGTCAATACTTTTTATGATTTATTTTTTTACGGTTGACCAATCAATTAATTGACATATGATTTAAGCCCTAAATAAATTCCAGTTTAACATCTTAGTAGGCCAGTTTTTCAGCACTCAGTGCTACACACACATCTAAAAAGCTTTGATCGCTTGTTGGTGCAAATTTAGCTGGTTTTCCTGCAGGGCTGCAACTAACAATTATTTTCATAATCAATTCATCTGGTGATTATTTCCACAATTAATCAGTTCATCTTTTCTTCAAATGTCTTCTTTTGTCTGACCAACAGTCCAAAACCCAAAGACTTCTCTTCTCATAAATGACAAAGAGAAGCAGCAAACCCTCACATTTAAGAAGCTGCAACCAGCAAAGCAATTAATCAGTGATCAAAAACTAATTTTCTTTTGATCAATTAATCATCTAATTGTTGGAGCTCTAATTCAGTTTACTGTGATATTCATGTAATGCATTTCTGACTGATAAATAACCATTTAATAATTCATTCATTAACAATTAATTGATTGCAAGTACGATTGATGATTCAGTTTCTATTGATTGACTAATTGATTAGTTAACTTATCATTTGAGCCCTAAATAAAATACAGTGTAATATCTGAGCAGACATGTAATTCCAGTTTTAATGTTTAACAGTAGTCTTGTCATGATACCGGAATTAGAAAAATATTGATAATCAATACTATTTGCGATTCCACAGGGAGAAATTGACACAAGATTGAGGGCATAATATTTAGATTATATTAAAAGATAAATGTAACAAAGCTACAACATGACAATGAGAAACTTAATTCAGTAAAGTTACTAGTACTGTGTGTTAAGCCCAACTGATCATAATCAAAGTACTGTCCTATCAGCTGCAGCCCTGATGCAGCTGGCACAGCTGTATCCACACTGCGGAAAATAAGAACTTAATTCAAATAATAACAATCGATATGTATCAATAAATTGATCTCTCTGAAAACACTACTCGACAGCTTTCAGTGCTACACATACATGTTGGTGTGTTGGCCCTTTGTTAGCTTGTTGGTCTGCTCCTGATCAGTCGTTATCATTCACCACTGTTCTGTAGTATCTAAAAAAAGAAGAGTATTTTCATCAATAGCATGTGGGTGAAGTTCAGAATCCTAGTTATACACAGGCTGAGCGATATATCAATATAATATTGATTTTGTCATGGAAGATAGTTACATTGCGATGTGTCCTAAGTGTTGTGGTTTTAAAGGCGTTACAGTAAAGTGATGCTATTTTCTGAACTTAGCAGACTGTTCTGTCATCATATCAAAAATTGTGTTCATATTTTGTGAAAGTACCAGCGTCCATATCGCCCATATATATATGTATATAAGTAATATATGTATTTCAAGTCAAGCTGGATTTTCTAGAAATAATAGGACCAAGAGGAAGAGGACAATAAAAATTAATTTAAAGGGAATATGGACTGTCTGACCGACTGAATATGGTGGAAAAAAAGAGATTATATTAGAGCTGCAAGGATTAATCAATTAATCAATTACTACATTACTCAGCAACTATTTTGACAAACGACTAATTGTTTTAAGAATTTCTTTACTCCTTAGCAACAGAAAACTGAATATTTTTGAATTGTGGCCAAAACAAGACATTTGAGGACACCATCTTGAACCATTTTCTGACATGGTATAGACCAAACGAGTGATTGATTAATCTAGAAAATTAATCAACCGGTTAAATAGACAATGAAAGTAATCATTAATTGCAGCCCCAGTGGATATAAATAAGAAAACAGCAGGGCTGCAACTAAGGATTATTTTCATTGTCCATTAATCTGTTGGTTATTTTCTTTATTAATGACCCAGTTGTGTGGTCAGAAAATCTGTTTCATAAAGTCCAAGATGACGTCCTCAAATGTCTTGTTTTGTTCGCAACGCAAAGATATTCAGTTTCCTGTCAGAGAGGAGTAAAGAAACCAGAAAATATTCAATATTTAAGAAATTGAAAAACGACTCAAACAGATTAATTCATTAAAAAAAATCGTTACAGATGAATTTAATAGTTGACAACAAAGCGAATAATCAATTAATCATTGCAGCTCTAGACTCCAGAGTGTCCATCTCGCTGCAGTATGATGGTCTTTGTGTGCTCAGGGACATACTGTCAGGCCTGTGTGACTTCATTTGTTGAAAGCAGTGTGAATTAAAAGCATCCTTCAAGGGACTAATGAAAAGGCTGCTGATGGGGAGATTAGTCAGAGCGGTATTATTTGGAGTGTGTGTGTCTGTGTGTGTGAGGACTCGGGCAGTGTAGTGATGGCTGCCTGCTGTAACAGAATCTCTCAGTTGCTGGATCAGATTAGGCTGCAGATCCATCTCTTCCGGCCCTCCAGTAAATACATCTTCCTCAAGCCTGTCGCTGCTCGCCGCCAGCCCGCTCCACGTTATCTAATGGCAGAAATGGCATTTCATTAGCCTCTTATCCCGCCGAGGCCCAAATGCATACTCAATAGCATTACACGTAATTTCTCATAAGGACACATTATTGATCCCGGGCCCCTACCTGAGCTGGAGGAAAAGGGCTGTCAGCACTCCGGGGCCCTCCTCATCCAGGCCAATGAAGAATTAAAGCCAAATTAAATTTGACAGCTGTAAATGCCATGGCAATCTATATGCAAAGTTTGAAAAAAAAAAAGGGCTTTTATTAAAATTTCCGCTGTTTTTCTTTTTCTTTTTTTTTTTCTTTTTTTACCTTGGTCACTCATGTTGGCTTTTATTTGTGGCTCGTCCCACGTTTTCCTCTTCATCTCCTCCTCTTCCTCCATCTTTCCTCCTTCTTCTCTCCTCTCTCTGTGTCTGCAGTCTTCCTCCTGCTAATATCCCCTCGCTACTTGAATATTTTCCCACATCCCTGACAGATTCTCTTTGATGTATAAATAATCAAGCTAAATTATGTGCGGCGATGAGGCTCCGTGCTCTGCCGTTCTTATTATACAAAGTAATTTCTACCTAAGAGGGTCAGATTTCCTGACAAATCCCTAATTACCGCATTGCAATAGAAGTGGAATCTATTTGTGCATAAATCAACCGCCGTCCCCCAAGTGGCGAGTGCCTAATATCATGCGGCACTCGATTCGGCCCCACTCCCTGAACTCTGTAATGAGATAATACTTTTGATGATGGTACATTTGAAATCTTAATCTATTTAATGTATAATGAGAGACACTCCCTGTCCCCCGTGTAAAAACATCATTATGTTTGATGAGCTATATGCTGCTCTGCACCACCGTAAAGTTCTGTCCAAATACACACGGACATGATCGATATGTCACTTCTCAACACGCTAGCTGGCCGTGCAGAGGCTGCAGCCGCAGGTAAATGTGAAAGGTCATTTAATATGGTGAAGGCCTCATTTTGATCCTCTGTAATAGCCTCCCAGTGTAATTATGCTGCTCTAAAAGCCCCTTTTGTTTGGGCTTGGACATCTCCCTTTGCTTTGTTTGACAAGTCCAATCGGAGGCTGCTTTTAGCAGTGTGACTAAGAGAGTTGATAATTACTGTTGACTCAGATGAGACCTGAGAGGAGTCCACAAGAGATCAGAGGACAGGTTTCTGTCCAGCTGCCTGCAGATCACAGTATAGTTTGCAGCACATTCAGTGACTTTACTCGACTGTTTTGTTTTCTTTGCCGTCAGATCCTAGTCCAAGTGTTAAGTCTGATGAAACAGCAGCAGGTTTTGTTGTATGACGAGCTGACAGACTTGAGGTTTTTGCTTGTTTTGGCCTGCCCTCTACTGTTTTTATAATGTTACTGCAGCTTCAGCCCTGCTGTAGAGAGGCGCCGATCACTAACAGATGGTGAGGCCACTAAAATACAACCAAACCTGATAAATCCACAGCTTTTATAGTTCCTGTGTCTCCTGGAAAACCTGCAAGGCTTTAACTCATCTTGCCAAATCATGGTGCTGTCATGGAGGCTTCTACCAACACTATAAAAAAAAGTTTGTGAAATTAGATACTTTCTCCACCCATTTTTTTGCATCACTTCCTCTTTTTTAACTTTATATTTCTAAATGAAAAAGTGCTAAATAGTTTTAAAATCCTCCAGAATGGAAAATCCATGCAAAGATTGTCTTTCCTAATCTGAGGTCAGCTTGTGAATGGCCAACTGATAACAGGTCTGGGTGATAAGTGAACAGCAACCTGTATCAGAAATAAACACGTCATTAATAGCAATAAGAAAAATGCTCAAGAAAATATCCAATATTAAATGTATTAAATGCAATGCTCATAAACAGCCTGTCATATCTCTTGATAGTGGAGCACGCTGCGACTGACACACAAACAGCCAATCATTTAATAGCTGTGTTGTTCATTTGCTCCAATGACATGTGACACAACAACAGAAACAGCTTGAAGTGAGAAAATGAGTGCAAGGAGGGAACTGATATAAAAAAAGGACAGGCCAGCTCACCATCAAGGCAGCGTTTTTATTGCTTGTTTATTAAATCTAGTTTTTAGTCCAAAACTTAGTCTAATTCTTAAAGTCTATTTCCCGTGTGCCTCAATAAATAAATTGGTTAAATTCAACCTTAAAGAAAAAGGTCATTAAAAATGACCAATAATTATCAATATCTCCCAGCCTCATAAAGACTGTTAAATGCTGTCGCAGCTGTGCAAAGATCAGATACAACCTGTCAAAGATTGAAATTGAGGTGTTCATTTATTAGTAGTGATGATCTGTAGTCTTGCAGAACTGCTGTTGTTTCGAGAGGTGAGCTCTGGTGTCAAAGTAATAAATGGTGCATGTTGCCTGGACAAACATTATAGATTTTAGCCTGCATAGAA
Source organism: Lutjanus campechanus (assembly GCA_027495735.1). Classification (NCBI taxonomy): domain Eukaryota; kingdom Metazoa; phylum Chordata; class Actinopteri; order Lutjaniformes; family Lutjanidae; genus Lutjanus; species Lutjanus campechanus. The sequence continues at coordinate 4,306 of JAJHUR010083652.1, read as the reverse complement.
TACAAAGCTTGTGTCAAACAGCATGTTACTACAAGGATGCAGGCACAAATCTGAACCAGCAAGTCTAGTCTGAAGATTTCTTCAACGCCAAGAAACACAAAGCTCCTTTACGCCACATTGTGCTCTGAAAAGTTCATCACAGGAGCAATCATTTTCTCTACATTTTTCTGCAGTATTGATACACCTGTACCAGCCAGTTGACACACACTGCTGTAGTGCCCACTTAGCCTACATGTACTATGAAGTGGTTTGTTTTTTTTCAGTTATCTCACAGCTTGTATGAAAATCTAAAATTTTAAGCCCACAATGTTGTGGGTTTAAAATGTGGGATATATTGAATGGAACTGATGTGTTGAAGTTAGAGCCTCCAGTATTGTGACAGCATTAGCTACACAGAGTGTACGTGGATGGAGCTGCATTGCTCAGCTGATACATTAGAAAATTCTTGCTAGAACACCTCCATGAATCTCCAGTATTTGTTTGAGCTACAGCATTACTTGTTGTACCAATACATCAGTCTCACTGAAGTGAATGAGGAAGCCTGAGTTTTAGCTCTTGTCAGTAAGACAGGACTGTAACAGTCATCCACTCAACACCCATCAACATACAGCACCACCACTCAAATAGCATAATACTGTAGGGATGACTATTGGTGCCTTCACACAATATGAACACAATGAGATTTCTGATCAATAGGCATCACTAATGTGGATGTAATGACTAAGTGGGTTAAGACAAATAATAGAAAAGTCTGATAAGTTCAGGAAATGACATCACTTTACTGTAATTCAGCCTTTAAAAGCAGGAAAAGATGCCACTTATGTTATCAACATATAACTATCCAAAATCCAATACGATATTCAGTCTCATATCATCATATCAATATTTATCAATTATTGCTCAGACCCATTATAACAGCTGATACACAGCCACACTGCCAACACACATCCTAACTGCTCTCCTCCTCTTCCTCAGTTAACCTTCCCCAAAGCCAAACTGCTGCTGATGTCCAGCAACCAGGAGGACCTCAACGACTGGTACCAGAGCCTGAGCTCAGCTGTCAGGTGTGTACCTGCTACACACACACACACACACACACACACTGGGTGCCTGAAGTGAAATGAATTTTGGTATGTAAGTTTAAACCCTTCATGAATACACTGTGATGGACAGTTTCTATAGACAGGTAGCAGGTAGATGGCAGGTCCTTAACTCGGGCAACCTGACCTGAGAACAGCTGATACTTCTCGAAAAACTAAAATTGTGATCTTCCCCTTCAGGTTCTTCCTTTTAGGTGATTTGATTTTTAAGAATTACAAATTGCTTCCATCAGAGCTGCAACAATTAGTCAATTAATTGACAAGTTGATCAAAGGAAAATTAGTCGCCAAATATTTTGATTATCGATTAATCTTCTCAGTCATTTTTCAAGCAAGCAAATGTGAAACATTGCTGGTTGCAGCCTCTCAAATGTGAGAATTAGCTTCTTGTCTTTGTCATTTATGACAGTAAATGAAGAGTCTTTGGGTTTTGAATGTTTGGTTGGACAAAAGAAGACATCTCTCATCACTTTGGACTCTGGGAAACTGTGATGAGCATTTTTTGCAAATTTTTGGTCATTTTACTGTAAGGCTGCACAATTAATTGAAATATTGAATCGCGGTATCCAAATCACAGAGGCTACAATTTTTTGATAAAGGTAAAAGGTAAAAAAAAAAAAGGTAAAATGTGAGTCAAACAGCAGACTAATATAATGAAGTGTTGTAGAGACGTCCTGACCTACAAATCTTCTTCATGTTTGTTTGGTACAGAGCCCAACAAATGTCACATTATGATTTAGTAGTGTAATGTGTATTATAATTTTTCACTGAATATGAAAATGAATTATGAGTAATATCAATAGCTATCAAAATAACCATTTTTTTATGATCACAATTATATTTTTTGTTGTTGTTTTGTTTTGTTGTTTTTGATATTGTACAGCCCTATTTGATGAACGACATCAGGGGTCTGTAACCTGTGGCTCTGTAGGCCCTCTCCATTAGCTTCCTGTGGCTTCAACAAAAACTTATACAGGAATGAATAATGGTCATTTTAATTTATTTCAAAATTATTCTTGTAGGCCTAAAGTGATTCTTACATTCTGAAGTTGTTAAAATGTGTAGCTCATACACCAAATGTAAAAAAAGTAAGTTTTAATATTTTGTCAACTCAAATGTCTCTGGGAGTCTTGTCCTCAAAAGGTCCTCAAAAGAGGCTTGTCTCTCTGGAGCAGCTCTGGACTTCCAAGGGAAGAAATCTCAGAGGAAAATAGAGAATTTAATAATTGCGACTCCAGAAGGACTTTTTGTTTTTTCTTTTGGCCCAAATTGGCTCTTTTGAGAGTAAAAGTTGTTTACCCCTGAATGAAATGATTAATGGATTAACCTTGATTAATCTGCTGTTTTCATCAATAATAAAAATAATCGTTAATTGCAGGTGTCGCATTATATAATTATTGATGATAACAGTGATATTTAAAAAGTATAGGATATTTCAAAAGAATTGATATCATTAATCATATCATTAATAATAAACGTATGACACACCTCACCTGACACACACACACACACACACAAACGCACACACACACACACACACACTCACAGACCTTTTCCCATTACCTGTAACTGCACTTGTATTTACAGGCTCTCTGCACCACCCTGAGAGTAATCATGACAAAAGAAATGCACAAAAAACAAAGTTAAAGATAAATTTGACTGGTAGTCTGATTTTTTATATAGATGAACAGATCAAACCTTCATTGCACAACACAAGCGTTAAATGTTACAGTTGCAGAAAATTAGGATTTTCTACAACACGTGGTGTTTGTTGTCAAAATTATGAGCCAATCACAGTCTGCCAGCTCATCGATCAGGTGACAGCCAGGCGCTTGCAGTCAGTGGACAGCAACTGTGGCACCTGGCTCTAAAAACTGCACCACCTCAGTCTTGTGAGGTTATCGTTGCCCACGTGTGCATAATGTCAGAGCAAGTCGGGATCAAGTCGGACACAAATCTAACCAGTATGCATTGTGCAGCAATCACCAGTGATCGATTCTGTGCAGGCCTGACGGCACGACTGCTTCCTTTAACGGATAGCAGGAGTCTGTCCTTTTCTTAGAGACAGTTCACCCAAAAATGAAAATTCTGTCACAGATTGAAGGTTAGGTTAGGTTTTTAGTCCACAAAACACTGCTGGAGATTCACAGGAAAACAGTGTTGCAGAATCTCCCAAACAATGGAAGTGAATGGTGACCAGTTTTCAAACAGAAAAAAACTACCGAACAAAAGAAATATAAAATAACTCCATACCGCTCATCTGGTGTAATCCAAGTATCCCAAAGCCCCAAGATGCCGTTCACTTGCACCTGCACACCATCACACCACACACACACAGTTCAGACAGTGTGCATGTGAACGTGGCTCCAAACTAAAGATCTACAGGGAAGATTCAGGCTGAAAACATGGTGTAAATGACGTCTTTCAAATCAACTTGGCATGTTGGGGCTTAAGGAGACTTGGATTACACCAGACGAGCAGTATGGAGGCATTTTATGTTTGTTTGTTTTTTTCTGTTTTTACTCTGTGTTCCTGTGGTGGTAGTGTGAAGGAGTGTTTTGTGGACTACAAAACTGAACATGACCTTTAATTGGCATGAAGGTGAGTAGATAATGACTGAATTTTCATTTTTGGGTGAACTATGCTTTTAAATCCTGTTTATTTAACATGGCTGACTACTGGTTATTGATCAGTTTATCATCATGCACAGTGTCAACTGGTGGTTTTGATAGTCGACTGTTCTGTGAAATCCCTGTTGAATGTGTTGTCTTCCTGTTTGTGATTATCAGATGCAGAGTTGTCTCAATGCCAGAATTTTGAACTTTGGTACAATGATAGTATCAAGAAATGATACTCAGTGCTTGTTATTCCTCCATACTGCAGCAAAAAAAAGTATATTTTCTCCTGGTTTTTTGATTAACAACCTGCACACAGTGCTGGTACAGAAAAAGTCCCTGAACACTGGATTTGCTAAAAAAGACTAAACTGAACTGAGGTCTGTATGAGCACTTCGATCATTTTTGAATAGCTTCAGTCTTTCAACACTATAATTAACAGATATTTACTGAACACTTGTTATTATCAATACTTTGATGACCTCAATCTGATGAAAAGTATGTATGTGAGAACTTCACCTGTATTTATTAATATAATTAACATGATAAAGACAGTAAGTGCTGGGTTTAGTGTGCAGTGTGTGGTGTGTGT
>JAJHUR010083651.1:0-19806 GCA_027495735.1 Lutjanus campechanus | reverse complement strand
CCAGATGTGTGTTAATCTTCCATGGATTAACTTTTAGTAGGTTGATCTCTGTGGGATATTTCACAGATGTAAAAAAAGAAAAAAAATTCTCATTTTTATACACTAGGTGGAGCCACACTCTTTAGTATGTTGCACTGCAGGCATGACCACAAAGAAAAAAACGTAACTGATTTGAAATCCTGAAACCAACATTTATTTCATTTTTTTAAACTTCATTTAAAATACAAAATATTTTGCAATATTATATTGTAGAGTAAACCATTTTGACAGCCTTTCATGCTTCTCATGTAGCTTCAACATTAACCAGAATGTCATATTATATCATATCATATACTGTATATCCTACTGTGTGTTGACCAGTCACTAGAACGTTGTTTCCAGGGTTTTCACACTCCAATGTGTCAGTCTGCTTATCTGCTCCACGCCGGCCATCCTTCTGTATGCTCCGAATTACAGTTTTGTTTTGTTTTTTTAAGATACATACTCTTAAAAGGTTGTGTCATTTTCATCTGATGTCTAGTTTAGGACAACAGCTTTCCAGTGTGCTGCGTTCAGACACCAGATGTCGTAAACTAGACGCACAGATGCGTTTTGAAATGATACGGCCCGTTTAAGCGTGTGCCTTTTTATAAAAAATACAGAAAAAGGTGCATGAACTGTCAGAGACAGAAACAATACAGGTGTCACAAGAGCTCAGTCACAAGTTTAAATAATCTCCCTTGATACCTGATAGGCTAAACATTTGAGCTAGCAAATCCACCTGACAAGTTCAAAAAAAAAAAGAAATGAAAGAAATGAAAGAAATTTCACAGCAAATGAAAGAGTGAAAACTGTAAATAGTTTCATCTCACACAACGCCATTTTTGCCCTGCTACACTGTTAAAAAAAAAAAAGGTTGAGAAAACTCATAATTTCAAGGCAACTCTTCACCAAAGTTTGGAGATTTGAATCAAACTCAAACTGAGATGATTTGCTTTTCTTCTTAAAAACAACTTGAATCTTTGAGTTTAAGTGACAAAAAATGTATTTCAAAAACTGTAGAGTAAATTCATTGAAGTTCAATTGAATAATGCTTAATAACTGAATATTCTCAGTTGCAACAATTTATTTTTTGAGCGCCCAAATAATGACAAATCAGGTTCAAAGCTCACTGTGAACAATTTTTGAAATACAGAATTTCTGGGGTTTCTCAAATTCCAAGATTCAAGTTGTGAGAAAAAAGTCTCAATTATCTCGACAAAAGCAAAACTTGTTTTAGTTTCTGTTTCTACACTCAAAGATTTAAGTTAACAAAAGCAAATTATCTTAACTAAAGGTTATAGGTTAACAAAACTTTAGTTTATTTCAAAACGTAAGAATTTGAGTTTGTCTTATGACTTAAAAATTTTGTGAATCCAGTTGCCTTGAAATAGAGTTTTCTCAACTTTTTTTCTCTTTATTTTTACAGTGTACCCATAATACAGCAGGGCCTATTGAGGTCAAGCTCTCACCTCTGGCCTCAAATACATCTACGCTCAATTCAAGCCTTTATTTACAAAATACAACAAAAATATCTACACGTGGAAAGCTGACGCATCGCAAACCTAAAAACTTGATGCAAGTTATGATAAACCTAAGACGTGGAAATGTTCTCTGAAAAAAAAAAAAGTCTCGGATCTCCTGTTGAGAGTCGACTGCTGGACACACATCAGAATTATAGACGGTTATCCATGGAAATTGAAAGCGATAGTATACATCACGCACGCCGTAACACAGTAGCATGCATGTGCTGCACACACACACTCGCGCACATTCACGCACCCATGCGCCCAAACATTCGCACACAAGCTTCATTCATTTTACAGGAATATAAAACTCACTGAGTGCTGCGCTCAGAACGTGACAACATACACAGATATAAGGTTAAATGCATAAACCAAAGTCACCAGTGTGTTTTTACCATTTTGCAGTGAAACAAGCAATATTTTCATTCACATAAACAGATAACACTTGTTTCCACATTCAGGATTCATTAATTTTCCGACCCCTTTGTTTTTTTTCTAAGTGCTACCAGTAACAGTAAGTCCCATTTCTGATAATAGTCTGTGCCAGATGGTGAGTCTGGTTCCTGTTGGCAGTTACCTGGTGAGTAGGTTGGCAGTAGTTTGGTGCTGCTTCAGCAGCGGCTCCTCCTCAAGATGAATGTACTAGGAGGAGAATGACTGAAATGAACACATGAAGACATCTCACGAGGCGTCCGTGCCCTGACCTCTGACACTGACATTTTAATAATCCCACACATTTCCTCAGCCTTTAACTCTTAGCTGGATGCTGTGATTTGGTGTTCTGCTTGGTGCTGATGATAACTGGGTATATGATTGTCAACAAGGCCATAACAATCTACAGCTGAAAATTATTCCTCACAACTAATGCCAGCGTAGGCTACAACTGTTAAAAAGCTCTTTTTAAAAATAGTTTTCAGCCGCCCAGTGAGCAATTTTTTTCTGCTGAAAAGATATTTATAAAAAACAACTAAACACTTCACCTGTGAAAAGACACACGTGCATGTTAAGCTACAGCAAGAAGCGCAGTGTCTTTGTTTTACATGGAGAACTTCTCCCATTATGATGTCCTGGAAGGTTCTTGCTGGCAGCACAAAGCCTGTATAGTTCATATTTATGACATTTTATATGCAACATTAAAGCTGGGTTGCACCAACAAAGATTCATGCCTGAACCTGATTAAATCATTATTTAACTTAATTTTATGCTGCACAAACTTTCAAACTAGGTTAAAACTCCCAAACTCCAACTTGAGGAGGTTTAACTTTTAAAATGGCTGTCTTGTTGAGATGGAGCAAAATAATTTTCTGGTGAGCCATCATGAGCAGTCTAATTAGGCTAACAACTTTTTAGCTAGCTAGCAAACAATGGAACATTTAGTTAACTTTTTAGCTAGCTGGCAAACTTTTTTCTTTTTTAACTAGCAAACAACTTTTTTTCGTTTTTAGTTAGCTAGCAAACAATATAACGTTTTTTTCCCCCCACTTTTTGCTAGCTAGCAAACAATGTAACATTTTGTTAACTTTTTAGCAAGCTAGCAAACAATGTAATGCTTTGTAATAGCAGAGGAATGTTAACGTTCGCCACGCTCTTTTTTTTAATACTTACTAGGTCCCAACCGCATTCAAATGTATTTCTTTATGAGTTTACTTTTTTAATTTGTGTAAGCACAAAGCAAGCATCTCCATATTGATTTAACTCTATTTAATTTCAGTTTACCTCACTAAACTTGGATTTAATAAACTGAGATTAGTTTTTAGTTGTGCAAATTATCAAAATGATTAAACTAATGTGTGTTTTGTGACATGTTGATGTTGTAACCACGTTTAGGTTGTTTGAAAAGACGGCAAAACGCGGTCTCAGACCTTCGGACTGAATATCACCCAGTTTTCAACTAGAAACGTTAAAATCCCAGTTGGTGCTCACTGGGCATGTTGAAAACTATTTTAAGACTCAAGGAGGCTATTTGAAGTTAATAAGCCCACAGTGATGTTTCACAATACTCAAGGACCACATAGCTCACAATAAAGGGTCTTAATGTTTATGAACAAGTTCCTCAACATCAGCAGAATCCCATACAGCTTATTTTCCACAAGTGTTTAATGTAGTTTTGAATCACGCAGACCCTTTACAATTGTTGTTAGAGTATGGTGGGATTCTGTATGTACTGTGTTCATGGACTATATGAACTGCACTGAGCATACATCTGTCCTGCGTATGACGAGGGATGCAATTCTATGGATCTAAGTCACTGTTCTCTACAAAGGCACTAGAAACCGTGCTGAGAGGTTCTTGATCATCGACATCCAGAAACTACAGTGTGTACTCTCAGTAAACCTCTACATGTAGCGTCTTTTCTGCCCATATAAATAGCAGATAAGCGGAAATGCTATTGGAAACAGTGGCAGGGTTGTGGTTAGTTTGAAAATAAATGCCTGCACAGTGGCCACGATACGGGGTGGAAGCTCTTGACACTGGATCGATCACACCTCCACTCCTGTTCAGTTTAGTGCTCAGTCACAAGAAGCATAGGTGTGAAAGGAACAGATCGGGGAAAGGAAAGCAAATGAAAGCGGAGAACAAGCTTGAGAAAACACGAGGCTAAAAACGGGCAGATTGGAACAAGGTGTGGGAGTTCTGGCTTGGCTTGGCTGGCTGGTGTGATAAGGAGTGACCGAACGCTGAGAGTTCAAAAGTGTTTTGTAGCCAGGTTTCCAATGACGACAAATGAACATCCCTGACCTGGAAATATAGCTTTCTTCTTATTCTATTACATATGTACAAACAGTTCATCTGTCTCAAAAAGACATATGCTAGCTTCTACTTTGAGTCACACGTTTCACAGCGGCGTCCACAAAGACGCCGCTGCCATTTTTTCTCTATATATCATCATACGCCATTGAACACTTTGACTGAAAATAAAAAAGAAAACAATAAGAGGCAGTCACTAGTAGGCGTGCACCATATACAGTCTCAACACGCAGCTCACCTCTGCAACGACTGACAAAGATGGTAAAATGCTTCATAGAATCATGATTTACTCCATGCAGGTGTTTATGAGTGTGATACGATGCATATTTGCCTGCCTGCGGGTCATGTTTTGTACTTTGATAAAATATATATTTGGATACATGTTTAGTATGTTTGCAAAGGAGAGCAAATGGCACTAATACACACACACACACACTTGGCCACGCTTCTGCTCAGTCTCTCTTTCTGGTACATTCCTTCTGCTTTTCTATATTGCTTCCTCTCTCCTTCTCAGAGTCCCTCGCTTCACACCTTCTTTCGATGCTCATGGGGGATGTGGTGTCGGGTCTTTGCCATGTCGGGTGTGTGTCGATCAGAGGAGGTCACAGTGTGACAGGGGGGGCTGGCGGGTGTGGAGATGAGGGCGTTTATCAGCAGTCTTGGTGACAGGTAGCCATGGCGATGGCCACCGAAGTGACAGCCACCGTGGTAAGAGTACACAACGACTGTCACCTTAGCAACTGTTACCACAGAGACGCTTCCCCATGGTCACATTTGCCAGGGTGACAAGGCGTGGCCGTCAGCGACCGATGCAGCCGGGGCCCGCAGGCCCCTTCGTTAGACAAACGAGTTCATGGCGTTGACGGGCGATGGGGCCTCTGAACTCTCGTTGCCTTCGTGCGTGTCTTTTTCTTTCTTGCCGCTGTACTGGCCGATGAAGGAGCCGTCCTCATTGAACTGTCCGTCCCCGCCCTCCCCGTAGTCCACCAGGCTGTCGTCACTCTCGTCGCGGCGCACCGTCCCATTGGACGGCGTCCGGCTGCCCTTCAGCGGCTTGTGGTCTTCCGTGTCACTATTAAAAGGTAGGAAAAAGTTGAAGGAAGGTTATTGAGAAAGTAATTCAGGCAGTTTGTTGAAGTGGCAACACTTTATAATAACCACGATTAAAACATGGTAAATTGATAGTTAAGTTAATGGTTGTTTCACTGTTAACACTAATTATTAGTAATGCTATAATTTGTTATTTTCTCATTAATTTGTGTAATATAAAATAGTTTAGTAGCTGAGATGATCACAATTACGATTTGACTAACAATAAACAAACAGTTTATTGTTGCACAAATTACAACATATACTACAGTATCTGGTAATGATTACTAAATCTGTAAACCTTTAAGACCAGATATGTGTAACATTTTGTTAACGGTTAAAACTATATTTGAACTGCTACTATAAAGTTGCATCTGATGATTATAATACCTTCCTTACTTACATATGTAACGTTAAGATGTCGGTTGCAGTTTTTGTGCTTGAGGGTTACCTACAGTGTTACAGTTTAAAGCATACGGCCACTGACCAAGCTGCCATATTTGAGTGGATGAGTTGGGAGTCAGAATGTGTTGTCTGTAAACATTATGGATCTGGAAGTTGTAAAGTTGCAACTGATGATTATAAAACTTTGTAAATTTTAATACATTTTGTTGAATGCATCATTAAACATTATTTGGATGGTTACTGTGAAGTTGTAACGGTCTTCATAAAACTTGTAAATGTTAAATACTATGTAATGCATCTATAAACACTTGGATTGCCATTATAAAGTTACAACTGATGTTTATAAAAAAAAACTTACAATTGCTTAATAAATGTTTATAAAGCATGGATGTTTGTTAACAGTAATATAACTATTAACTAAAGTTTAATTAACTGTCAATTCACCATTTATTAATGATGGTTATAATCATAAAGTGTTCCCATTGAACTTTTTCTGCAGTGGTCAGAAACCCTGGTGCCACACAGAGGACAGGCTATTACCCAAGCATTAGCATTTTACATAAGTAATCTGGCTTTTCCACTGCACAAGTGTCACATATACTATACCTATGAATGTATTACTTTTTTCTTTTTTGGACATAGTTTGGTTTGTACTACAATCAAAGTGCTGGTAGGACCCCGTCGCCACAGGCAGCAGTATATAACGTGCAGTTATTATTAAGAATATAAGATGTGGAACATACTTTATGGCTCTTGTGCAGTGGAGCAGCTCAGCTACATCTATCTTATAGTTTTATCTATAGTGTTAGTGCTGTTTAAAGCCTGCGTGCTGTTCAGATTTAGGGTTGGTGACCACTGCTGAAGGGGATTTTGCAAATGCGTGCTGCTCAGTCTCTTGCAATACTTTACCTTTATACAGTTTCTGAAATGAAATCAACCAATATGCTTTCAGTTTACATGCAGTAATCAAAAATGCACCCCCCCCCCCAAAATGAAGCCTGTTATCTTCTGTCAGTATGTTCGTTTGGTATAAAAACTTGTTATTCCAGTCAATATTACGCAAGCTCTACAGTCTGAATCTTACATATTTCAAGTCCGTTTTCAAGCTCAATGCATTTGCATTTTTTTAAATTAAATGAAAGAAGCTAGCTGTTAATCTTTAGTGTTAATGATGTAACTGTGGTTATGGTTTTGACTATGTCAGCGAGTATGATGACACAGTCAAACCAGATCAGTTGATGTGCTTTCTCGTGGCTTTTAGTTTCACTTAAGCTTGCATGCATGCTGGGTTTTTTTTGTTTTTTTTTTACCGCATCTCGCCTTACCTCTCCATAGACCTAAACCCGCCAAAAACACAAAGATAAGAATGGAAGGACACATGAAAAGCAATTCATGAGCCACATGGAGCGTCTTTTATGCACATCTTCTTTGACACAGGTGAGACAAAGCATGCATATGGAAACATTTAAAGCATGATGAAATCTATATTTTTTTAAAAATACATAGTTCATTCATTCATAGCAGCTACTCTCATGAAATCCTCAATGTTCATAGAAAAATGTGATGAAAAATCTATGTTTACACTTGTTTTGAGAACAGTTAGCCTATAAGTGAGATTAGATTAATTGTTAAAAAGGACATATTTTGGCATTTATATAAAGCTTTTGTTGATTAGATGGCCAGTGTGCAGGTGAGTTGGTCGTTATAAGAATCGACACAGAGAAGTGCAGATCTTTGCCTTGCCTCTATGGAGTGTTTGGTAATGGAGTCTGGTGGGGACAGTGTCTCTGCAGCCTGGTAAAATGTTCTACATACAAACAGTCGAGTCAGGAGACAATGAATGAAAAAAAAAGAGAAATGAAATATCTCACGTGATTGTATGCTGTGGTCGTAACTGAAGAACATCTCTCACCTGTACTCTCCAAATGTCCCATCATCCTCCTTCATGGGCTGGATCTCGGGGTCTTGGTGGGCGTCTTCTTTCTCTTTCACTGTAGATTATACACATTTTTTCCTCAAAATTTCCATCCATACATATCAATAAGCTTGACATTACAGGATACAACAATCAGCCACAATGTTAAAACCACCTGCCTAATATTTTTATATTGTGTAGATCCCCCTCATGCTGCCAGAGGAGCTCTAACCCATCGAGGCGTGGACTCCACAAGACCTCTGAAAGTGTCCTGTGATATCTGGCACCAAGACATTAGCAACAGATCCTTTAAATCCAGTAAGCTGCGAGGTGAAGCCTCCACGGATCGGACTTGGTCCTGTACATCCCTCAGATGCTCGACCTGATTGAGATCTGGGCCAAGTCAACACCTTGTCAACACGAGGCTTCCACTGCTCCATGGTCCAGTTCGGACGCTCGTATGTTGTTCACTTTATCTGTCAGTGGTTTTAATGTTGTGGCTGGTCAGTGTATATTATATATACATTACCTGGGTATTTGCCACCCTTGTTCCTCTTGATGAAGCACACTATGAGAAGGACCAAGATGAGGAGGGCGATGGCACACATCAGACCAATAAACCATCCCTGGGTGGCGATGTCTACCTGCCGGCTGGGTACAGCTGGACACAAGCAAAAAGGAGGGAAAGATTAAGACAAAGAGTGAGCGTTAACTGTCGGTCCCAATCTCAATCTAAAAAGGATGCTATCAGTTTTCTTCATGCTGAGCAACACTGAGATTAACAAACGCTGTAAACACAAGAAATGGAAATTAAAATGTGTTAATATGCAATGATCATTTAGGCACTGTAAAGACAAAGAAAATCAAAACGCCACAACAGTTAAACAATGAACCTCTTAGTAATGATTTTTTAAGTGACATGCATCAGACCAACTTGATGGTAACATTCCTGTACACTATCAAACTAATACCGTACATTCACGTCTGAATGTAGCATCGTGTGTCTGATAGACGATGAGACGATGATGGGGAAAATGAGACAGGCAAAATAATAAACACAGACACCATCTATCCTGAGGCATGCCGCCTCACCTGGCACTACAACCACCACTTCATCTGTGCTGTGGACCGTCGGGTCAGCCGGGTCTCTAGCTACCACACGCACCCTATAGGACGTCCCTGGCTTTAAACCTTTGATCATATGCCAGTGTGAACCGTTAACCAACTCCTTTTTCCAGTCCTCTTTACCTAGAAACGGCATAGTGGACGGAGAGGAATTAGATTCAGGGACCCTTAAATGGTACTTATGGATCAGATCAATTCAGTTATGAAGAGCCAATCAATGCATGCACTCATGATTTGAGATGACTGCAAATACGAAGTGAAGCCTTACTGTTTTCTACTATATATTCCACATATACATTCTTATGATGTCCATAGTAATCCCAACTGATCACTGCGCCCTCCTCCGATACAGACGTGTTAACTGTGCCAAACGGACGGCCTACAGGTGGCGCTGAGCACACAGGAGAGAAAAAGATCAAGGGTTTCAATTCAAAAGTCACTTTCCAAATGCATTAAAACACCTTAATATGAAATACTGCTAGGGAGTTTAAATACAGGATTAATATTTTAAAGAAATAGTCATGCAATATGCCAGTGTTTTCAGATAAAGGCTGTGAGTACAAATCTTCTATGTTCAGGTAGTTAAATGTTGGTTTAATACCTAAAAGAAATAATCAGGGCTGCTAACTTATAATATATATATTTAAAAAAAACAGAAATACAGGAGCTACTGCAACCTTCCAGTAGCCAAATTCAACTCAAGAATGAAAAGGAACTCAATGTCTCTTCTATGATTTTGAGGATTAGGGAAAAAACTTTACAACTGAACATTTGGCTGTTGGTCTGACCCTCATAGCATGTCAGTGTGAGAAAAATGTCCCACTAGACAAAACATAGCAATCCAGTTTTTGTTAAACAAAATAACTTTCAGAATAGTGTCATATTCTGCCACACCACAGAAACAGGTCAGTTAAATATCGTTGCTAAAAATGGCCATCTCAGCGAGGACTCTTAAAACAAGTCAAACAAGAGCCAGATAGGCGAGAGAAATTAGATCGAAATTACAATCTACTTTACAGAACTTGTGGAAAAAAAGGTAAAATACTGATTAAAGCCATTAGTGAAAGTAATCTCTTAACAATGTGACACTTTATGTTGCTGAGATGGACCACTTTTTTTTGCAGAGCAGAGAATATGTGTAGATACAGGGGAGGTAAAAGGGGACACAGGGAGTGCGCTTGTACCCTTGTGCAACGGGGGAGGCGGAGACTGAGTGATGGGGGAGGTTGGGTGAGGGGGCTCTGTGGGGCCTGAAAGAACATGGAAAAGAGTGAGACAGCACACATACACACCACAATAGACAACATACAGTAAAAAAGAAAAACTGCAGAGCCTCTGTTTTACAGAGAAAGTTGCATGCAGAGTTAAAACATGTTGCAAGCACCTGGTTCAGCGTCCAGATAAAAGAAACTGATCAACTCTGAATCACAGCACCACACCATGCATATTATTTAAATCAAATTAGCTATTTATATACACAATCCCTCAGTTTACAGCATCAGCAGGTATATACTTAAGAATGTGTTAGTACTGGATTGAAGCAAATGCATTCACAAGCATCATGCGCAAGGCTTCGAATGAAAACATGTTCATTTGAAGAAGGCACATACAAGACTGCAAGCACAGCTAAATTTAAACACCCAATATTTTACACTATGTTGCAGTAAGTGCAACCTATTCTCTCAGAAGAGGACACAAGCATGGTTGCTTGCAGATGCCATGGAAGTCTGTCACATTTAATTTTTTTATTTTTTATTTTTTACACAGGGAGTTTTCAGCCATGCTAACTTAGCAACATGCGGAGACAACTGACCCTTCCTAAGTTCCGCTCCTTTTAGCTCTGTGCTCAACAGTTGAGCAAGCTTATTACCCGGCAGAACCTTTACCAGCTTTCTCCTTTCCTGTATTTATTGTGCTGAGCCAATCCATATTGAAAGGAAAAACAAAATCTGAGGACAGTTAAAATGTTAACACCAGTGTTTCCGCTGTGTATTGCAAACCTGGTGGCCCACAGGGCCCAAGTTGACCCCACACTGGCCCTAAGCATCTGGGAATTTTATTCTCAAGGGATGTATTTTTGAATATTTTTCACATCTCCAGGCAGTCTTTAGCACTAACTTAATTTGGGCCATATTAAATCTGTGTTCTGGCTTTTTTTTAAAAAGCCAGAACAAAAAAATCTAGCCAAGGTTCTGCTGGGTACCAAGTTTACTGTTTCTGGAGCACTGAATCACAAAAAAAGGGGCAGGACTTGAGAGGGGTGAATTGAACTAAAGAGAATATCTATGCTAAGCTCTTTTTCTGTTTCTAATAGCTGATGGTATAGATAACATGCAAGTGCTTCCATTGGCAAACTTGGGTTACCTTTGCCCGCCTGTACAGTGGGCTGAGAACGAACTTCAGTGAGAGGAAAAAAGAGAAAGATAGAGGATGTATAAGATGCGGAAAGCAGTAGGACCTCGTGTTTGTACTTTTCAGCTCACAGGAATCCCTAATATCCATCAGGGCACTGTGATTCTGACCCTTATTTTGTTTGCTTAAATGCCACTGATATAAGACTTTGACCTTTTCCTTCTATTGTGCATGCAACTGGCTACAGATGAAGCTGAATGGCTAAATAACTCACTTGTGTCCATGACTGTGAGGCCCTCCTCTGTGATGTTGGGGCCGGAGCCCTCGATTGTCTTTGCACTTAAGTAAAACTTGTAGCGCATGCTGGAGTTCAAATTTTCCAAGATGAAGGTGGTCTCGTTTGCTGGGAATTCCTTGACCGTAAGTGGTCCCAGTTCATTGGTGCTGTTGACTGGAGAGATAAAACGAGCAAGGGTGAATGATGGGGACAAAAGGAGTATTATGAGGAAATTGAAAGGAGAAAAGGATAGACATGCACAAAATACTGTTTAAAGCACAATAGGCAGTGTGTGAGGCAGGTGGTAAGAGTACCTGGTTGGTATTTCAGTGTGAATCCAGCGAGTCGTCCATTGTTTTGCACTGGTGGGCCCCATTCCAGAGTGAGAGAGTCCAAACCAGGGTTTATGACATTCAGAAAAGACGGAATCCCCGGGACTGAAAACAAAACCACAACCACAGTCACAGTCACAGGTTGGCACGTTGCACAGGACCCATTCATGGGACTCATGTACAGTATAAAACATAAAATAGTGGCTAGAGAGGAGAACATGAATGTGTATGATCGTTATGGATTTTCCATGTCGTTACTAGGGTGTTACTAGACAGTTGTTAGGGGGTTATAGGGCATTACAAGGTGGTTGCTATGATGTTCTATATGATTGCTAGTGTGTAGTTACAAGTTTGCTAGATGTTTTCTACAGACACTGGGTGGTTGCCAGGGTAGATTAGGGCCAAGATTCCCAACCTTTTTCCTTAAGGGACCCCCTTTTCTAGAAAACTGACGAACTCTGACTAAGTGACATAATGATATAGATTGTTTTGGCTAATCTAGACTAATTACATGCTTGATAAGACTTTAAAAATAAGAAAATCCCTCAGAACAACCACATCAGCCAGCGTCAGCTATACACACCTCCCTCAGGTGTCTCGAATGTCTTGCTGAGGCTACGAGGCCCTTCTCCTTTGTTATTGAGGACCCTGATGGAGAGGTTGTAGACGCTGTAAGGCTGGAGGCCTGGCAAACGTCCCTCGCTACGATTCCCACTGAACGTCAAAAACTGCTCCTTCTGCTCCTTCTCCCCTTCTGTCTCTTGCAAGCCACGCTCACGACGGTAGTACACCTGGAGGAAAAACACCAGGAGTTAATAATTGTGCGCTATAGTTCTGATTTTACCATAACATGGTGAGTGCACCATAGACACATGCAGATAGGCTCATGGTGAAAAACCTGGCTGTGCAGATAATAATAAGTCACACGTGCATGCAAACACGAAACAGAAATTAGAGTTTTTGTTTTGTTATTTCTTTTATTTCCCTTCACAGTTTGACAGTAAATGGGAGGAATATACTACATACTGTAAATCTAGTTACAGTGTCTATTATATTGCCCCCCGCTATGAACCTTATTTTGAAATTTCTGTGTTGGAGGACATTCTGAGCATATGGCAAATATGCCTCATTGGATAACTGCCACAGGCTCAGCCATTTTGTGGAGTTTATATATAGGCTGTGTTTTCTCTCATTCTGTAAAAGAAAAAAAAAACTGACTGGGGCTGTGTGCTAAAATGTGGGGGCTGAATACTGGTTTATTCTTCACATTTAGTGAGTGGGTGCAAAAGCTATAACATGCAAGGGTTTTAAAAATCTTATCTAATGTTTGCATTCGTGTGGCACTACTCCTACAGCAGCAACAACCACAGACATGCTGTAGAAGTGGCTGTTTATTAAACAGTACCCTGTATCCCTGCAGTTTTCCTCTGACTGAGGGGGAAGACACAGGCTCCCAGTGGACTTCTGCGAGTGTGCTGTTGTGAACCTTAATCCGCACACTATCAGGAGCAGACAAAGGCACTGCGGAGCAATGAGAGAGAGGAGCAGTTGGTTAAGATGTAGTTTCAAGTCACTACATTTCATTTCATTTCATTCATTTTATTTAAGGACAACACACAATAATCCACATTTCTGTAAACGCGCCAGTGTTAGCCAGCTGGCTAATTTTCAACTGTGGTCTCTCTCTTCTATATATATAGAGATGAGGGCTATTATCCTGGAGTATACAATAATAAAACCTAACCTACTGCATATATTTAGAAAACAAATCCTGAAAAGGATCAGATTCAGTGGTCAAGAATGGTAACCGTGAAGGCTACGTTTAACACTGCAAGCTTTAGTTCTCAATTCTGATTTACTGCACTGATGTGATTTTTTTTTTTATGGCTGTTCACTCTATATTGAAAATGTGGGTAACATCAGGTTCCAGTAAGAACTGATCACTGTCTTGAATTGACTCCCACGTGCAAAAGAACGATAACAGACTTCACACGCAGCACACTGTTGTATGGAAGCAAAGATGAAGGCCTTTGAGGTCAGCGTTCACGGTTCCATTTATCAGTGAGCAGACGATAATGAGGATGGGATGAGGAGAGAGCCAAATTTGTAATTACTGCTTTTTGTGAAGCAACGGCTGCAACTTCAGTGTGGAGGCGTGTGTGGATGCGGAGTCTGAGCCAGGAGTGGAGGGACTGTGATGTGAACAACTTCACAGAAACGGATTTCATCCAAAATTTCAGGAAGGTACGAGCTACTTTAGAACTACGCCAGTCAGCGCTGAGTGAGGGATGTAAAAGTTGCATGAATTCTGATATTACTGTTCAGACTGAGGTCGCATTGCAAAAAATCGGACCTATCTCATCTAGGATCACGTATGAAAGTGTCCAAAATCAGAATTGAAAGGATCAGAGTCCATGTGCTGTTCATGCTGTTAAGGAAAAAACTGCGAATGTAGGCAAGAAAAATTTCCAGATTTGACCAAATTATGCAGGATTTCGACTTGTTTTGACCAATTATGAGTAAATAAATGCTTTATACATCCTTGAGCCCTACAATGTATATAAAAATCAGTTCACTCACAGTCTTCTCCAGAGTATCCAATCACTACTTCAGGCTCTGGACCGTCGCCATAATCATTCAAAGCTTGAACCTTGATCTCGTAGGGCACGTAGGTTGGAGTTCCGGTCACAACAAACTCGGAAACGTTGGCCACATTCTTGGTGGACCACTCCTCGTCCACGTCCTTCTGTCTCCACTGTACTTTGTACTCCAGATTGGGCCCGTTGGACTGAAATCCTCTCAGCGGCTATGCAGAGAATTTTGTTTTAGTCAGTTGCTGAAAAATGACACACTGAAATACTTCAACTACATATGCATCAAAATGAAGCAACAACTAGAAATGAGCTCACAACATTCAGCCCACAGTCGGTGATTTACAGTCTAATGAAAATAAAGCTTACTGTCCAGGTGATGACTAAGTTGCCAGGCTCCGATCCTGCTCCCTGAACATCTAACGGATTTTCATCAGGAGCTAGGAAAACCAAAAAAAAAAAAAAAAGGTTTGGTGAATATTTTGAATAGTTTACACATTACACATTCTTTTTTCTGGATTGTGACCATGTTGATCACCTGCAGGGTTGGTCCTGTATTGGCTTGAGGGCTGGCTGGGCTTGCTCAAGCCAACACGATTCTGAGCCAGGACTCTGAAGGAGTAGTAGACGTACGGAGAGAGGTGTAACTGTGCTGTGGTGCTTGTGCCAACAACCTCTGTCAGGTTGTTCCAAACTCCTGCTTCATGGAGCAGATCCTCATATTGGATCAGAAATTCTAGGAAAGATTAAAAAAATAAGATTCCAAGTTCAATCATTTGTTTAAGAGCAGACACTGCCTCAAAGAAAAGGAACAGAAAAGACAAACATTTCTTTCTTATGATGATTTCTATTGTAAAGTCAGCTGTGTATATTTAGTTATGATGGCCTCTGATGCCAAATTCCAGGCTTCCAGTTGCTTCCAGAAACCTAAACTGTATCTGAACTTCTTGCACAGCAGAGGATTCTGACTTGACAAGATTTAAATGTGGAAATTCAGTTTTCCCAGTGACTATAGTGTCTAATTTCATGGTTGGCAGTTGAAAAGTCAAGTGTAGTTGCTGCCAAACAACTAAGCAGCAGTGTTATAGCATTTCGTACTCTCTGTGGGACTGTTGTGTTCGTCTCCGGGGATCCAGGTGAGCCGAACGCTCCTCTCTGTCTGGTCAGTCAGCTCCAGGTCAGTTGGAGGGTCGGGTTTCTCTGCAAACACAACAAAGAGCCCGGGAACACAGAAAAATGAGAACTCTCTCTCCGGCCGTTGAACACTGCCAGTCCTTGCTACTATTTCGACTGAATTTGACAGTGACTGCGTTTACACGCAAAAAAGAATCTGGGTTTTGCCCTTATTCTGAAAAAAGACAATATTTGTACTAAGCTGAATGGATATTCCACTAATATTCCAATTAAATATTCTAAAAGCAGGCACACCCACACAGGTATTTTCTCTTTTGGCTGACTAGACTTCTGCAATCAGCCTGCACATGCCCAGAAAAGCTCTAAGTGCAAACACCTGTAAATCTTTCAAATGTAGGGGATTCTTAATGAAATGAAATTCTTTAAATTGTAAAATGCATGTTTTATACGCAAAACCAAATGAATATGAAATGATACAATATGAAATGATGAAAGCAATAAAAACAACCAACATTAAACAAAGGTTAAGATGAAATTGAAGCTACAGGTTTTACAGACACAACTGAAAGGTACAAAATCCTCATCTATGGACATTGTTTACCGTAGACAATAGCTGGAGTAGGTGTAGCCTCTGAGACAGCGAGAAGCAAGAGTAAAGTACAAGAAGGGATTAAATGTTAGTGACAGATTAGAAACAGCAGAAAAGCAGGAAAACACTGTGGTCATGTGACTTTTCTTTAACACATGTACCTATGATTTATATTGTGCGATTTCTACACTCAATCTCCAACCTCAGGCGTCCTGCTGAGTGCAAAAGATCCCTGCGTGTAAATTCATCCGTGAACGTACCTACAACAGTGAGCATGGCACTGGCTGAGTCCTGATCCAGGGTGGTGTTCATGATGCAGGTGTAGGTGCCCTCATCTCTGTCTGTCACGTCTTTGATGGTCAGACTGTCTGCATCCACCACAAACCTGATAACAACATCACAGAGGGGTAGTGCATTTTTCCTTTCTCTGAGTTATATCAGTGTTTTTTCACACTGTATGAAAGTCTTTGTACCTCTCATCATCAGGCAGCTCTCCATTGTCTTTGAGCCAGGTCATGGTGGGAATGAGGGATGGGTCGTGTTTCACTTTGCACTCAAACATAGCACTCATTCCTCTCTGCACCACCTTGTACTCTGGCTGCTTCAGGATACGGGTCGGCTCTGAAGATGGAGAAAATAAGAGTTTATATTAACGATTATGACTATAAAGGCCTAAAAGCCATCTCTTTATAATCCTTAAATTACTACCAACACTACTACCAACAAAAAAAAAAGTTAAACCTGATTAAATTATGGATTAAATTCAATTCATGTTGCGCCACAATTTTCAAGTTGCCGAAGAAAGATTAAATTTAAACCTCAGTTAATTTTTACTCTGAACCTAGATTAGATTGAATTGTGTTGCACCAAAATTTTAAACTTCAATTTAAATTTTTATCCTATTAAGTTTAAACTTACACCTGAAGATGATTTAGTTTTTCCTCAAAGGAGAAGTTAGGGTTTCTCTGCTGAGCCATCATGCGTAGGATAACTGACTTTTTAGCTAGCTAGCAAACAATTAATTTCTAGCTAGCTAAAAGGTTTTTAAAAAATTAACTTTTATACTTACTAGGTCGCAACAGCTCTTTTATTTTAATTTGGTTAAGCAAATATCTCCATATTCATAGATTCTATTTCATTTCAGTTTAAAATCACTAAACTTGGATTTACTACACT
The DNA here is from genome assembly GCA_027495735.1 of Lutjanus campechanus. Classification (NCBI taxonomy): domain Eukaryota; kingdom Metazoa; phylum Chordata; class Actinopteri; order Lutjaniformes; family Lutjanidae; genus Lutjanus; species Lutjanus campechanus. Next base: position 2,529 of record JAJHUR010083651.1, on the reverse strand, counting down.
GAGATTAGTTCTTAACTGTGCAACAGAGCTCTTTAAATCTGGATTTACTTGTTTTTAAAACCAGTTTTTGAAATTCCAATTAGAACTAATCTTAGATTAAATGAATCTTTGTTGGTGCAACCCAGTTGAGCCACCAGTCTTACTGTCTGAGTTGTGACTAATCCATATCTGACCTTTAACCTCCAGGTAGACATGGTTCTCCTTGATCCCCAGGTTGTTGGTGGCAATGCAGGTGTACTTTCCACTGTTTAGTGGCTGGGCCACATGGATCTCCAATGTACCATTCTCATGGATCACATACGGATCACCATTCTTAATGCTGGTCTGAACGTCTTTGAACCTGCATGGAAACAGTGTGAAACATGTGTTTAAGTATTCACATGGTTTTCCAAATAAAAACAAGTCAGAAAACCTGATCTGAATCTTACCACGTGATGGTTGGTATTGGTGAGCCAAAGGAGGCACAGTGAAGTAAGGCAGGGTTGTTGGTGATGACCTGGTACACTCGGTTTGGTGGAGTGAGCACTCTTGGTGGCTCAGCTATGGAAAGAAACACAATGTTATCTAAATCAGCACTCACTATGTCCCCCCTCTCACACATACTGGCTTGTATATCCAAAATTTACAATCAACTTTTGTACAGTTCCAGTTGAACAGATTTGGTTTAACTCACCAAGAACGTTGACAAAAGCATTGGCCATCAGGTAACCAAATTCATTGGATGCGTTACACTGGTAGACAGCACTGGACCCTGACTGCACATTGCTAAGAATCACAGTGTCGTCTTCCACCTTCCGACTGCGGTCTTCCGGTGCATCTGGTACGAGACAAGAAACAGGAAGTTCTTTAACAACACCAGCACAGATCTGTGTAAGTATGAAGCAGCATAACAATTCTGGTGCATTATATGAAGTTATATAGAAAACTTTAAGTGGAAAAAACACTGCTGGGATTGTGTTCAGTTTCCACTACAGCTCGGCATGTTGTTTTATACTCTGTAGCTGTCAGGCTCTTTGTGTAAATGTAGTATATTCTAGTTTTGAGAGTGCGGTCTCATTTTACTCACTCTCTATGGGGACTCCATTGACAAACCAGGTAATGTTCGGTTTGGGTTCTCCACTGACACGACAAGTCAGGATGCCAGTCTCATTTGGGGCAAGGATCAGATTTCTGGGAGCGCTGATCCAGAAAGGAGCCGCTGTGGATGACAAAGTAAAGAAGACAGTGAAACAGATTTTTGAGAGAATGACCAAAAAAGACTTTACTGAGTCCTTTGCTACCTGATGTAAATAAATACTTGCATCTATGTAAATATAAGATTAAAATGCGTCAGTTAAAGCTCACTCAGATACCACACCAAGAATGAAGCCTTTACACTAATTCTGGTCGTCAAATTCAAATTAATTTCCAAAACTACAGAATAAACTTCAATCACCAGCTGACCCTTGTTAAGTCCTCATCCTTTTCGCTTCAGTTGAGCAAACTTGGTAACCTGGAAAATTTTCACTTTTTTCGCTTTTAGCTAATGTTAGCTAAACGCTAGCTAACTAGCTAGCTGATGATTCATGTAGATTAGGTAGCTATCATTTTGCTAACATTAGCTAATTTAAGGTGTGAATATATGTCACTTTTATAGGTCCCCTAGCTACATCTTTCAAGCATCTTCAAAATTTGGTTTTCTGTTCAAAATATAGACAAGCCTAGCACTGAACAACAAAAAAACAGAAAAGGAGGAGTTGACCAAAGTACCGAGCTTGCTCAACTGTCATTGGAACACAGAGCAAAAAGGGGTCAATTCTGACATAATTAAAACTAAATTACTCCAAAATACACCACTAGAGTAAAAGAAAAAATATCTATGCTTCATACCTTTCACAACGACCTTGATGATGTGGTGCGCAGTGCCCAGTTTGTTTGTGGCTGTACAGCGGTAGTCCCCAGCATCAGCTTCAGTGACGTCAGAAACCTTGAGTGTTTTCTGCCAGCTCTGAAAGGACGTCCTGCCGCTCGGCAGCTCTCCTCCATCCTTCTGCCAGGAGATATCCGGAGTGGGTCTGTCACAGGGAAACAGGAGGTTTGCTTTTTGTGCTATTTCTGCATTGTTTTTCATGCCATCAAATACTTTAAGTTTTATTAATACACTGACACCTTCTTAAAAGAACACTGTTGTATAGAACAAAAGAGTTTATTTCTTCCATGTAGATTAGATGCAAGTTACAAAAGATGCCTACTTACAAGCCCTCAGCAATGCATTCCAGCTCCAGAGTCTCCCCTCTCAGGACCATCTGGGTGCTGGTGGTGCCCAGAGGCAACATGAAACCGGGGCCGTGCTCCCCCTCTGGGCTGTCTGAAGACACGAGGACACAAAACCAAATCAGAACCAGACCGCAACATCAGACTAAAAGGGTCCTCTTTGACCCCCCAGAGAGCCATTTGTATTCTCACAAAGGAATGAAATGAAGAGTCATGATGTGATTTGTCGGAGTGGAGAGAAGGGATAGTAGATGAGTAAGATGTACCTCAGTGTAA